>JAQQZR010002645.1:0-32300 GCA_030068235.1 Notoglanidium macrostoma
ACACCTATGGGCAATTTAGAGTAGCCAGTTGACCTAATCTGCATGTCTTTGGACTGTGGGAGGAAACCGGGGCACCCAGAGGAAGAGATGTCATATCTCATAAGTTATTTAAGCTAAGCTATTTGTTTCTAATCAAACATGAATGAAACACACTGGTAGTTGAAGTTACTCTATATTTTCCCACATTGTGAAGGGAGTGTCTGAGGGTGTATTATTTCCTTGTGTTTCCAGGATAAGCTCCAGAAATACTGTAATCCTGACCAGGACAAAGTTCTATTCAAAAGTAAGTGATAAATGAATTAATTCTTCCTGCAACAATGCCGTTTATTAAAAAGACCAGAGCGACAATCACGGATGAAATGAAAGGCATTTGGTATTCCCTGTAAGTAAGAATGCTATCATTTTTAATTGCTCAAACATGGTTTCAAAAGAGCTTTGAAGTGAAGTGCATATAGACAATATGGTAATTTAATGTTGTATTGAATAGTTTCCGGTCCCTGTTCAGTGCTCTCAGTAACTGTCCAAGCTGTGTGAGTGAGATTACTTCATGTAACAGGCCGTTTAATTAATGTCCCTTAAGATAATGGAACAAACCCAAAGCCTACAAAATGTTGATCACACACACACACAGCAGCTGGGCTGAGATTTTAAGAACACTATAAGTGGAGGCACCTGTAGCCTGACACTTGCACTGCAACCTGTTGCTGAGCTGCTGCTAATTTACAATGATTGGATACATTGATACTTTCAGTTTGAATGTTGGCTAAACATTGTTTTAATGTTAATCTATGTACATTACATAGATTGCATTATATTACACAGTGGTGCAGTGGATAGTACTGTCACGTCACAGTAACAAGGTTCTGAATTTGAACCTGTAGGCAGACTGGGGAATTTCCATATGGAGTTTGCATGTGCTCACCCATGCCTGTGTAGGTTTTCTCCAGGTGTTCCGGTTTCTCCCACAGCACAAAGTCATGCAGATTAAGTTATCAGTCTACTCTAAACTGCCCAAAGTTGTGAGTTTTAATGGCTGTATGTCTCTTTGTGTTATCCCTGAGATAGACCTGCCCAGGGTGCACCCTGCCTCTTGCCCAAAGTAAGGTGGGATTGGCTCCAGCTCCAATCAATGGATGTATACATAATACATATTGCTTCACATGTGTGATTCCGAATGGATGTTGTTTTGATTAAATGGACATTGGCTATTGGTTTAATTAAGTAGAAATCAATTACTGTGTATAAAATTTTTGTGATAGATTTGAGTATACTCTATATTTTAACTACTCACCTTTAGAAAAAGAGCAAATAGCAAAATTGGGCAGAGATTAAGCAGTCTGTAACACCTCACTAAGCATACATACATCCAGAAGATGTCAACTAAACAACTCTGGCTGACATGGACATTTTGTCATGGAAAGTGTGATGTCTTTTTTAGAACATATAATATTGGTGAATATCATGGGATATGGGACACTTACTTTAATTAATCCTTTAGCTTAACATGTATACACTTCGGGGATCATAATTCCTTACTGGTCAAATTCTAGGTATAGGGTCACTATGTACTCAACACTTAAGTTTTTGTGATCTATAAAAATGAAACCAAGATAAATCATGTCAAAACTTTTTTCCACTTTTAATGAGGTAATGTTTTGAGGGGGGAAGAGAAAACTTTAAAAACTTGGTTATGCAAGTGTGCACAGCCCTTAAACATAGTAAATACCTAACTCTACATAATGTCTGGTCAAGTGAATGAAAAAAGGAGCAATTCATTATAACATCATCATATGGATGAAGCATAATTCATTCAACACATAAGAGCATATACTACATTTAATCTGAGTCAAAGAACTATACAGTAACTTGTTTTCTGTTTCTAGAAGCAGAAAATCTGAGCACAGTAAATTCTAATTGAAGCAAAATGACATCACAAAGACCAGAGTAAGATTTGTGGCTAGTTAAGATCTGAGAAGCCGCTTTCTAGCAGCAGAAAATCTGAACACAGTAAATTCTAACAAAAGAATAAAGAAGCACTTAATTATGATATAATCATATGAAGAAAGTATAATGTATTAAAAACATAAGAAAAGATATTACCCTTAATCTTAGTCAAAGTGTTAACTAGGTTTCTCTTTCTAACAGCAGCATACCTGACACAGACAACTCCAAGATATTTTATACAGTGACAGATTTGGGAAAAAAACTATGTCTATTGGTAAATGAGTGCTCAGTGTATGGTGCCTTGCACTGGCCCCTCCACCCTGATATCTTTTATAGCTCCTGCAGTAGAAAAGATAAATGTAATTAATCTTACTTAAGGAAAAATATGCATAAAATGACTTTAAAATAAAAAAAGGCAAAATGGAACAGATGAAAATTGGATTTTTTTTCTGCTGTACTTAGTGATAAAGAGGGCATAATATGTTTTAATACAAACTGTAGACTATAGACCATATCTAACTGTAAGTAAATCCTCCTGAAGCCATCCTGTTATGACTTGGATTTGTGCCTTGGGTCACTGTCATGCTGGACAGGGAAATTTTCCTAATCTTCAGCTGTTTAACAGAGGCCTTTGTGCCAAAATAGATTGATATTTGGAGCTTTGTATGATTTCCTCTATCTTGACTAGAGCCCCAGTCCAGCTGAAGAGAAGCAGTGTGTCACGTCATCGGGGTTGGCTGGACACATGAGCAGGTTAGGAGACGGCATTGCAAAACACTTGTGTTTATTTACACACACACTGGCAGAGGTACAATAAACGACAGGCAAAAGAGTAATCCAATAAACAGACAGGGGTCGATCAATGAGCAGATATAAACTAGGCTAGGCTAAAGACAAAATCCAAAAACAGAGAAACAGAGTCCAAAAAACAGATAAGCACACACAGGTAAATTCAAGGCTTGGCAATAGCATCATGGAGGCTAAACTAATGCTTCGTGTGTGCTCACGGGAACGGTAGTTCTTAGAAGTTCGCGCCAATATGCGGAACTGTGTGCTTCCAGAGATAATCAAGAACACAGCGCACGCGGCCGAGTCCACAAAGCACGCCGGACATGTTGCTGACCATGCTTAACCGTGGTCATGACTTTTTGTGTGATGAACAATTTTGTTCTTATGCCAAATATTTATTTTAGAATTATGTCCAAAAAGTTCTACTATGGTTTCATCAGACCATAATACATTTGCCATATTGTTTTGGCAAAATGTAGGTGTTCTTAATTTTATTATTTTTTTTGGTGATAAAGAGTCCTACCCTAAAAGACAAAACACAAAAGATTATGTAGGGAGTGACCAGTAGTTGGCAGATTCTTTGCATCTTCTTTAATGTTTCTGAAGGTCTCTTGGTAGTTTCCTGATAAGTTTTTATCTTGTCTGTTCATGAATTTTTGAGTGACACCCTGTTCATGCTAATGTCACTTAATGTCTCCTGTTTTTTCACTTGTTGATAATGTCTTTTACATTGTTCCATGGTACATCTAACATTTTGAAAATTATTTGGTACCCCTCTCTTGTTCCATACTTTTCAAAAATGAGATCCTGAACATGCTTTGTACAGCGATCAGATGAAACCAAATAAATAAAATAAATAAATAAATCCTACACAAATTAATGACATTTATTAATTCATAATTGTAGCAGTTGCATACATTTGGTATTTTTTGCTGAAACTTATGTTATTCTGTTTTGCTGCCTGTGTCATCTATGTCTTGCTTTGGTAGGTAGAAATTTCTGTGTGTGTAGGAGCCTGTTGGATTGTCCTTCTCAGTAATTTCTAATAAAAATAAAAGCACTGTATAAAATCCAGTTTCTTAACCTGGATTTCATGGGCCTCCTGGTTTTTGAGTCATCTTAAAATTACCATTATCCATCACAAATGTGGGGCTGGACACATGCACAGGTAGGAGGTGGCAGTAAAAGAAAGGTGTATATTAAACACACTGAGGCAAAAGGTGCAAACATAGCAGGCAAACTCTAAATCCAAAGACAGAAGCAAGGTCAAGCAATCAGCAAACAGAACAACGTAGGGCAGGCAAAAATACAAAATCCAAACACTGAAAAACCTGAGTCAAAACCAGAAAACCAAACAAAATCATAAGGCTTGGCAATAGCAGACATGGAGGCTAAACTAATGCTTCACAATGTACTGTGACACTGAGAGTCCTTATATAGTCTGTGTGAGAGTGTGTAGATTGGATGCACCTGCATCCAATCAGCAGTCATGTGACAAGAAGCCTGGGAGTGTATTGGCAATCTTGGTGCAAGTGCGCATGGGAATTGAAGTTCACACAGAATTTTCTGTACTGGTAGCAAGGGGCAGACCCATGACAGATCCGCCAAAAAGATGTTACTCCTGGAGTGTCCAATGAGGTTGTTCCATAGGGGGCCTGGGCCCATACGTGCGGGCAAGGCCTGAGACACCACCATGCATTATTTTTGCCTATAGAAGGGCATGGGCAGGAACTCAGGCAGAAAAACTCAGGCATGGGAGAGGAACTGGCACTGGCATAGGAATAGGCTCGGAGACTCGAACTGGAACAGCCTTAGCAGCAGGCTCTGGCTTGGTGACTGTGACTGGAACAGGGGAGGTCTCGCTGACTGCGAGTGGAACAGGAGCAGGCTCAATGACTTGAAATGTGTTGGCTGGAACTGTAGTGGGATGGGCAGCTTGAACTGTAGCCAAAAATTAGAACAGGCTGGCAAAGTGGAACAGGCTCCTTGACTGGTATGGGCTCTGAAACCAGAACGGGTTTTGAGGCTTGAACCAGCTGAAACTGTGGACACTGGAACTGGAGCAGGCTATGTGACTGCACCTGTAAGTGGTGCAGGCTCTGAGACTATGACTGGAACTGGCCCAGTGACTGGAACCAACTTGGAGACCTTGGAGGCTGCAGCTAGAGGATGGAACAGGGGCTGGCTCCGTGACTGGAATGGCCTCTGTGGCAGGGACATTCTCTGAAGCTGTGGAGACAGGAGCAAGCTCTGTGTCTTGGACTGGAACTGGAGTGAGCCCTGTGACTGGAACAGGCTCTGCAACTAGAACATGCTTATGTCTTGAAGTGGAACAGGCTATGGGTCTTGAACCGGAATGGTCTCTGTGGTTTGAACGGGAACTGTCTCTGTAGCTTGAACAGGAGTGGACTCTGGCTCTGCAACTGTGACAGGAGCGGGCTCAGGGACTGTGGAATCTGGCTTAGGCAGCAGCTCAGACTTGGGTTCAGGCATATGCGTGGACATGGGCTCAGGCGAGGGCTTGGGCTCAGTTGTGGACTTGGGCTCATGCTCTGACCTGGGCATAGTGACATCATGATCTTCAAAGCCTGGCAGTGGGGCGATGACAGCATCACTGAAATCAGGAGTGCACTCTAGTGTGAAGGCCTCCCTTTTTTGCCTCTGGAGGGGTCTCTGGGGCGGTTTCCTCCTTCTCAGCCACTGGAGGGGGCTCTGGAGCAGTTCTATGGTGAATAGGTACTTTGCCCACAGGAGTGCTGGCCCCGTGAGCCAGCGAACCATGAACCTCACCCATATATAGGCTCTACCAGGCTCTCAAATAAGAGATGGCACTAGAGCAGAAACACATTGGGCGCACGTTCCATATCATTGTACGGGTCTGGGGCATCTATCCAAAAATAATGCAAAAAACATGTGGGCATGGTATGTATGCAGCCATTCTCCCATAATCCTGCTGCATCCCAGTTTTGGCGAAGCATTCTGTCATGTATACGGGGTGTGGCTGGACACATGCACAGGTAGGAGGTGGCAGTAAAAGAAAGGCGTATATTAAACACACTGAGGCAAATATACAAAAACGGCAGGCAAATTCTAAATCCAAAGACAGAACAACAAGGTCGGGGGATCAGCAAACAGAACAATGTAGGGCAGGCAAAAAGACAAAACACTGAAAAACCTGAGTCAAATCCAGAACAACAAACAAAATCATAAGCAGACATGGAGGCTAAATGCTTCACAAAGTACTGTGACACTGAAAGTCCTTTATATATTCTGTGTGAGAGCATTTAGATTGGATGCACCTGCATCCAATCAGCAGACATGTGACAAGAAGCCCAGGAGTGTGTTGGCCAGCTTAGTAGAGTGCAAGTGCCCTAGGAAATTAGAGTTCACAAAGAACATACTCTGCTGGTAGCAAGTGGCAGATCCATGACATTAGCACCCTAAAACATTTCTATTTGTTTTCATCTGAATTTTGTGGAAACTGTGGTGGAAAAAATCTGATAGGATTTATCTTGGAAATTTTTCAAATTTTTATTTTTAACAGGGGTGTGTACACTTTTTATATCCATTGTACATGGATGTGTAATGCAAACATTTAGCATTCATTTTTAATATTTTTACTGGGAGAATTTTTTCTCTAAGTCTCTCATACTTTAACAAAAACATAGGTACCGCAATATAACATATTAGTGGTAAACTGGAAAAGCCAATCAAGTAATTTAAAGCATGTTTATTGATAAATGCAATTCAATAAAATGCATGTCAAAAATGCTAATGAATTACAACACAATACTTAAATGATAGATTATCACCATAATGATTAATAGTTAAAATGAATTCAAATGTAATGGCAAACAAAGAAAGACAGTGAGATAGATCTGTGAAGTCAGAAAAAGAGAGATGAATGACACCATATGATGGTGATTGTAATGATATGAACAATGCGATTGGATATTCTCAGTTAAGCTACTTCTCTATGAGTTAGATAGAGGGTGCATCCGCAGACCAACTGAAGAAATAGTAGCGTTCAGTGAAAATGCACGGTTCCTCATGTACGTGTAATATAAGTGCAATGTATAGATACAGATCATTCTCTTCAAGTATCAAGGTGTATTATATGTATAACCCACAACACAAACAAAACATGGTGTCAGAAGATGGACTTGAAGAGAAAGTATGACCTTAAGTGTGAAGAAGACTAGCCGAAACTTCGGATGCTAGCATGGTGAGAAACCTTGCAAGTTAACGTCAACAACCAAGAGGTTCGGTTATCCTGTTTTCCGAGGAAGAAAAAGAGCAAAACGAAAATAACCAAACGAAGATGCAAGCGTTACAACCACTACCTATTCTACAGCTGACCGGTAATGTGGCTGAGAACTGGAGAAAATTTAAGCAACGTTTCCAGTTGTACTTATCGGCTATTGGTACTGACGACGAGAGCGCGAAAAAGAAAGCATCGGTGTTCATGCATGTAGTGGGTGACGATGCGCTAGAAGTTTATAACAATTTTCAGTTTCATGCACAAGATGACAAAATGAAGTTGGATAAATTACTTGAGAAGTTTGAGAGATACTGTATCCCGAAAAGAAACGTGACGTTTGAGAGACACAAATACTTTACGTGTGTTCGGAGAACGGGAGAGACAGCTGAGCAGTACGTGACTGAGTTGAGGAACAGAAGCAAGACGTGTGAATTTGGAGGTCTGACTGACTCGTTGATAAAGGACAGAGTTGTGTGCGGAATTCCAGATAATAGTCTACATGAAAGGCTTCTGAGAGAATGAGATTTGGATCTAGAAAAGGCGATTAACATTTGCAGAGCAGCGAAAACGGTGAAAAGCGCAAACAAAAGAGCTGTTCAGTGAGAGCTGCACCGTCGATGCAGTGAGAAGAGACGAACGAGGAGCAGTTAGGAAGAGGAGCGCCGCTCCCGACGACAAGAATGAAACAAAACCAGCGCAGATGTCCAGGGAAAGACATGTGGTCGATGTGGCACGCAGCATCCTCACAGAAGACGTCCCGCACATGGGAAAGTGTGTCATAATTGCAACAAAAAGAACCATTATGCAAGACAGTTCAAGAGTCAAGCACAACAGAGCAAAGTGCATACAGTGAATGAGAGTGACTCTGAGGATGGAGTAACAGAACAAAATATACATAAAAAAGACTGGATACTGAAATTGAAAGTGAATGACACAGACATTGTAATGAAATTTTACACTGGAGCTCAGGCAAATGTGATTTCAGAGACTGTGTTTAACAAAATTAGACCCAGACCTAAATTACATACAACAAAAGTGAAGTGGATATTCATGAGAGGGGATGCGGAAGGAAAATGCATGGTCAAAGTGACACACAAAGAAAGAGAGCATTTACTTGCATTCATAGTGGTGCCTGGAAATGTGCAGACCATATGAGGCTTGTCTGCTTCTGAGAGACGGAACCTAGTAAAGAGAGTGCTAGTAGTGGAAAATGAAGAAGATAAAGATTATGACGAACTGATTAAAAAGTACAGTGACCTGTTTCAGGGTCTAGGCTGTCTTCCTGGAGAGCATACAATCCGAGTGGACAAGAATGTGCCACCAGTCATCAATCCGTATCGAAAAGTGCCATTTGCTCTTCAAAAGCCCATGAAAGAAGAAATAGACAGGATGGAACGACTGAAAGTGATCAAGAGAATGGACGAGCCAACCGACTGGGTGAGTTTGCTGGTCATAGTGAATAAAAAGAATGGAAAGCTTAGAGTCTGTATGGACCCAAGAAACAGAGCCATAAAGTGAGAACATTTCAAACTTCCCACTAGAGAAGAGATAATGTCACAATTTGCTAATGCAAAGTACTTCAGCAAGCTGGATGCGTCATCTGGATTTTGGCAGCTGAAACTGGACAATGCAAGTTCAAAATTGTGCACGTTTAACAGTTCATTTGGCAGATACCAATTTTTGAGGTTACCATTTGGTATAGCCTCAGCACCTGAAGTGTATCACAAGACGATTCACATGATTTATGAGCATCTGGAAAGAGTAGACATCTATAGATGACAACATTGTATGGGGAGGTACGAAAGCTGAACATGAGAAGAGACTGAAAAGTGTTTTAGAGGCAATAAGGAAAGCAAACTTAAAGCTAAACAAAGAGAAATGCCAGCTGGTCGTGAAAGAACTGACATTTGTTGGAGACATTTTGAGCAGTGAGGGCATTAGGCCTGATCCCAGAAAAGTATCAGCAATTGAAAACATGCCAAGGCCGCAATGTAAGAAAGACGTACAGAGATTTAATGGAATGATAAACTACATGGGAAAGTACATACCCAATCTCTCTGAACATATGGCACCGCTGAGACAACTAACAGAAAAGAAGACAGAATGGGAATGGAGTCATGAACATGACAAGGCATGGAAAGACCTGAAGAGACAGCTTACATTAGAACCTGTGCTGAGATTTTATGACCCAGCAAAGCCCATCAAGATCTCATCTGATGAATCACAGAGCGGGCTTGGAGTTGTTCTTCTACAACTGTATGATGACTGGCAACTGATCGCATATATTTCATGCTCAATGACAGACACGGAGACGCGTTATGCACAAATTGAAAAAGAACTTTTAAGCATAACATATGCCTGTGAGAGATTTCACCAGTTTGTGTCAGGACAGGAAATTAGCGTTGAGACTGATCATAAACCGTTGATTGCATTGTTTCAAAAGCCACTCAATGACTGTCCACTGAGAATTCAAAGGTTCATGATTCGGCTGCAACCATACTCCTTGACAGTGACGTATACGCCAGGGAAACTGATGTACACAGCGGACACATTGTCAAGAGCAGTTGACCCAAAGGAGCTGGAAACTTGGATGGCCCAACACAAGCAGGGTTGTTCACCTGATATGACCGAATTAAAACTGCAGGGCAGAACTGTCTGTAGCAGGCGACATCATCTACAAAGGCAGCAAGATAGTCATCCTAAAGAGCCTGCGATAAGAAATGCTCAAGAAGATACCTGCAGGGCATCTTGGAATTGAAAAATGTAGTAAAAGAGCGCATGAGGCGATGTCTTGGCCGCGGATCAATCAAGACATAGCAAATGAGGTGTCTGATTGCTCAACATGTCTGAGAGTTCAATCAAGCAATCCTGCTGAATCACCTAAGCCGCACTCAGTGCCCGACAGACCATATCAGAAAGTGGGTGCTGACCTGTTTGTATGAGCTGGAAATGACTACATAGTGCTGACGGATTACTACTCACTTTATCCAGAGGTTAGTAGATTGCGCACTACAACAGCAGAGGCTGTAATAACATCCATGAAAGCCATTTTTGCAAGACATGGAGTGCCAAGTGAGGTCTTCACAGATAATGGACTGCAATTCGTCAACGTGAGCTTTAAACGCTTTGCTGAGGAATGGAACTTTGTGCACACTACATCAAGCCCTCATTACCCACAGTCGAATGGCCTAGTGGAAAAATCAGTTCAGACTGTGAAGCGGATGCTGTACAAAGCAAAAGACAGTGGAGCTGATTACAACCAAAGCCTGCTTGTGTACCACACACCTCTGGAGTGTGGTATGTCACCAGCAAGACTCCTCATGGGATGTCGATTAAGATCAAACCTGCCTATTCAGGAAAAGCTGCTGAAAACAAAGGAGGGGGAAAGATAAAGAGGTACAAGGAACAGCAAAAAGTAAAGCAGAAGTTCTACTACGATAGAGGAACACAGAACCTACCTGAACTGCATACTGGTGACCAGGTGAGACTTAAAGACAAAACCAACACATGGGCACAGAAAGCAACAGTCCTGAATGACGTTCAACCAAGGTCATATAACATTCAGGCTGAAGATGGTGCTGTGTTGAGGAGTAATCGCCGTGACCTCTTGGGACCAGCTAAAGCAGATCAAAGGACTGATGAAGCTACTGAACAATCTCAACACCCAGAGAATCCATCATCTGAGACATCAGTTCCTGTGCGAGAACAACCCCTCAAGAGATCCTCAAGGAATGTGAAACCACCAGAAAGACTGTTTGAACAGATTTAAAATAATAGTTATATAAACTAGTTGTAGTCAGAAGTTGGTAATCCTTCTGAAGTATCATAGTTAAACATTGAAGTGTAATGGATTTAGATTAGAGCAACTGTAAAGTTAAATAAGGTTACAAGGTTTAAATGTGCATGAGCCGTCTTCATAAAAGTATAACACTTTTACTTAAAGAAAAGGGAGATGTAATGATATGAACAATGTGATTGGATATTCTCAGTTAAGCTACTTCCCTATGAGTTAGATAGAGGGCGCATGCACAGACCAACTGAAGAAATAGTAGCGTTCAATGAAAATGCACGGTTCCTCATGTACGTGTAATATAAGTGCAATAGATCGTTCTCTTCAAGTATCAAGGTGTATTTATTCAAGAAGCCACAACACAAACAAAACAGTGATGATGGTGGGGGCATGGAAAGAGAGCACCCTACAGAGGAGGGTCAAGTATAGTGTTAAAGGTCATAAGCATAAATCTAGTAGAAAATGTAATTTTATCAAAAGAGATGGAATTTGCTGAATTACTAAAATTCCAGTCATTCCATTCCATGCTCAAAATTCAGTTTGCTGGAGACAAAAACTTACCTGGTCCACCCTCAACTTCCATACATCCCACCTCTTAATTAAATTTTTGACTGAAAACACTAATATTAACATATTGTATAATATTGTCCCAAGAGTATTGGTCTGTTAGGAAGACTAGAAATGTCACATTTAAGCTTCTTTAGTTTATCATTCATGTGATTAATAAATAGCTGTCCCCTAATGAACTCTACATTTTCATTAGATTAGTGGCTCCCAGGGACACAAAACTTGTTTGTGTTAAAGAATGTACTTAATCTGGAATTCATTATCTGCATTACAGCAGGCCAGACCACTTCATCATTAGGACAGTTGAACTTTCTTTTTAATGTCAACCATACACTAGAGATAGGTTTACACATTACAACTTCCCATATAGGATAAAAACAGGCAGCTTGTAGTCAAACATATGCTCTCTTATTAGTTTCAGCGCCAATTATTATCAACAATGTTCTCTGTCAAAAAATACTATTTTTCTTCCTTGTTCATATAATCTGGTAACAAGATAAATGGATTATGTATAGACTCAGGATAGGCTCACAGTCTCATGATGTACCACACTGATGTCAGCATTTGCAATGAGGTTTCAGATTTCCTTTTTCATTTCCTATTTCATATGAATGAAGAAACATCCAGTAATGTTCATTTGCAACTTGTTCCATGTGAAATCTTACAGAATTATAGTTCCAAAGCCATGCTGCAATTTGAGGTAATCTTTTGGTTTGGATTCATTTACTAGATTCACTGCATATAAAATTATTTTTAAACAGTACATCCATTCTCTAAACATAGTGTTGCTTTAATCTCCCAAGGACATAAAGAACTTTAAACTTGTCTTGGAAAAAAGGAGACCTGGTGTTTTTTAAGTGATAAAAGCTTTTTTGCTGGTAAATGAGCTCTGTTTCCAGACCTAAAGTGACTTGTTGATGTAATGGCATTAGTAATTGGAAGGCTTGATTTTGAGAAAGCTGGGGGAGACTTAGTGTAAGTTGATGAAACACAGACTTCAATGCTTTGAACATAATGATGCTCCCTGCATTTATTTAGAAATACAGGGAGGCTGGACATATATCTAGTGGTTGGCTCTGGTTTGCTGTAAGTGTGTAGTCAGTGCGGTGTGTTCTTTTATGGACAGAAACTGTTTACTTACTATTTAATTCCACCTTATTCATCCCCTATGTTCACTGTTTGCACCAATGACTGTGTAGTCAGCTACATTTGACTGTAGACATTAAATAATTTTGCCTAACCATTTGGATTTGCCTCCCTGCATTTTAAATATAACTTCAGTTACCTGCATTTGCACCTGTTCCTGCTGTATGACAGAATATGATGCCACCAACATGGATGCAGCAAATAGTCTGGATTGGCGTTAGGAAGTGGTTGGAGAATAAAGATAGCCATAATCTACTCACAGCTAGAGCAGCTGCACACAATGATCACGTCCACGTTAACTTCCTCCGCAGCAATCTCTCTATCTGCTTCTCCATTTATAGCATGCCCAAAGAAATTTGCTGGTGATCTTGCTGGTTGCAAAGGCCATCACCCATCATACCAAGCCTCTTACTCTCTAAATCAGTGCTCTCCACCAAGAACAAATTGCATTTCTTTTCACAGTAAGAACCAAGTTCCCTATAATACAAGAATTCCCATGGCAGCAAGTGCACAACCTCTAGATCTCATGCACAGAAAAGGAAATCCCACAATAGTCATCTCATTACCTAGTTCCATCTATGTGTGTACAGCCATGACCAAATGTTTTGAGAATGACAAGTATTGGTTTTCACAAAGTTTGCTGCTTCAGTGTTTTTAGGTCTTTTGGTCAGATGTTTCTATGGTATACTGAAGTATAATTACAAGCATTTCATAAGTGTCAAAGGCTTTTATTGACAATTATATTAAGTTCATGCAAAGAGTCAATATGTGCAGTGTTGGCCCTTCTTTTTTAAGACCTCTGCAATTCGCATTGGCATGCTGTCAATCAACTTCTGGGCCAAATCCTGACTGATTGCAGCCCATTCTTGCATAATCAATGCTTGGAGATTATCAGAATTTGTGGGGTTTTTTTTGTCCACACGCCTCCTGAGGATTGACCACAAGTTCTCAATGGGATTAAGGCCTGGGGAGTTTCCTGGCCATGAACCTAAAATTTCGATGTTTTGTTCCCCAAGCCACTTAGTTATCACTTTTGCCTTATGGCACAGTGCTGCATCATGCTGGAAAAGGCATTGTTCATCACCAAACTGTTCATGTCTGTGTTACCTTCTAGCTCTCCCTTTTAGTTATGCTGTAATAGCTAGCCTTGCCGGAGTTCCTGCTTGCAATCAGCACATGATATACTCTGTTCCTTACTTTTAGGTGACAATGAGCATACCTATGACTCCTTTACTGCTGACTTAAAGAGCATGTTTGACCACCCACTGGAACGAGGGGGCACAGTATCCGCCATACTTTGCATCTGCCAAGACAGTTGCTCAGTGGCAGATTACACCATAGAGTTTTGCATTCTAGTGGCTGTCTCTGGCTAGAACAACTGTGCTTGTCAGGCTGCATATATGTAAGGCCACTTCAAAGGATGAGCTCACTGCTCACAATCCTCCTGAGCAGTTGGAGGCATTTTATGAGCTGTGAATCAGGCTGAACAATTGCTTGTGTGAAAGACGCAACTCACAATCTCATTGTCCTTGTCAAAAGCCAAAAGACAAGGGTTTGCCTCAGAAAGGGGGACTGGTGATGTCACCAAATCCTGTACCTCATATGGCTGACCTCTTTGATCCAACCACACTCACTTGGGGCGGTGACCTTACAATCAAGCTAAAGGTCTTCATTGACTCAGGTGCAGTAGGTAATTTTATTGATCAGGGATTAGTCAATAGTCTGGGCTTACAAATTAACTCACATCATCACCCTATCCCAGTCTCAGGACTTAAAGGGTTTGGACTCATATGCACCCAAACTGCTCCCATTATTACAGAGGCCAAGAAGGGCAAATCAAATATACATTTCATAAATTAACATTACAAAAGCAAAAACTAATTTTTAGACTTGCCGTGCACATCACTAGTGTCTAAGATAGCTAGTGCCAACCACCATTTACAGTACACTTACTTTGATGAACTTTTCCAGGTGGTTTAGATATCACTTGTATACGTATCTAGTTCTTCCATCTGTTCAGTCTCTTATAAAAAGTCTAAGCACTTCCCACAGGAAAAACAATTAGCTAAAATGGTTTCCACAAAACAGACAAAAAATGGTTTACCCTCACAGACTCAGGAAACAGTCTAATTGACAAAAGTGATCAGTGATAAGCACTCCTGTGTATTGTACCTACCCATTCCATTTTTTTCATGACATGTAATTTGTTTTGGGACTGGTAAAAGTGTTCTACAGGCTGTAAATTTGTTTTTGCTTTTGTAATTTTAATTTCTAAAATGTAAATTTCATTTGCCCTTCTTGGCCAACGTACATTATACTCCAGATACACTATTCATATCCCGCAAATTGAATGTCTATTCTTCTTTATCACTCAGGCATGCAGGTCCTAAATCTGCCTCCATCCAGCCCAGGAAACCTCTTCTGTGTTCCTCCAGACTACTGAGATCTCCAAGAGGTCTTTTCTGAGAAAGCACAGACCTTACCTCCCCACAGGTCATTTGACTGTGCCATGAACCTGCTCCCAGGAACTACACCACCCTGGGGCAGGTTGTTTTCATTGTCCTCTCCAGAACACAAAGCCATGGAGGATATATACAGTAAGAGAGGCTTTATCTATGAGGTTCATTTGCCCATCCAAATCACCTGCAGGGACAGGGTTCTTCTTTGTTAAGAAAAAAGAGAGGGACCTGCACCCCTGCACTGACTATCTCAGCCTTAATATCATTACACAAAAAGACAGCTACCCCCTGCGCCAATGATCTCTGCATTTGAATGCCTGCAGCAGGCCAATTTCTTTCTAAATTAGACCTGTGCAGTGCATACATCCTGATCTGCATCAGGGCAGGGACGAGTAGAAGACTGTTTTCCTCAGACCCATGGGGCACTACAAATATCTGGCTGTGCCCTTTGGCCTGATGAACATGCCCACTGTTTTCCACTGGTTTATTAATGAGGCTCTCCACAAGACCCTGAATTATTATCTGTTCATCTACTTAGACGGTATTTTGATTTTCAGTGACTCAATAGAAGAGCACACAGTCCGTGTGCATCAGGTCCTTCAGCTACTCCTGCAGAACCATCTGTAAATCAAGCTGGAGAAGTCACAGTTCCACATCACCATGTTATCTTTCTTGAGCTTTATGGTATCGCAGGGGAGCCAACAGGGTTAAGGCGGTGAGGCTGTGCCCCACCTCGGTCTATTCTGTACAGCACTTTTCACCAATTTCTTCTGCCAGTTTATCCAGAACTTCAGCTTCCTGGTGGGCCCTCTCAGTTAATTAACCAAGAAAACTCCAGGGGGCTTTAAGTGGACTAAAGAACATGGCCTGGTTTAGGCCAATTAGATGAATGGAATAATGCAGTTTTGTGGTGTGTTTGAGCTCCCTGGTTTGTGGTCTTCTTCAGACACTTGGTGACACTCAGGCTATTAAATAGTCAGAATACACAATTTCACTCCTCCAGCTCTCACATTTTGGTTCTCCACAGGTTTGGTCCTTCAGGGACCAATGAG
The DNA here is from genome assembly GCA_030068235.1 of Notoglanidium macrostoma. NCBI lineage: Eukaryota > Metazoa > Chordata > Actinopteri > Siluriformes > Auchenoglanididae > Notoglanidium > Notoglanidium macrostoma. Next base: position 16,009 of record JAQQZR010002645.1, read on the forward strand.
TCCTACGTCATACTCTACCCACACGGAGATCTACCCCATGTCAATATCAGGAAATTGTATTTTGACATGATGCTAGAAATGGCACCAAAATCCAAGAGTGCACAACAGCCTCCAAACATGGTTGCTGAGGACTACAACACCTATCCATCACAAACTCTATCATGTTCACATTCACTGTTATTCTGATTTCACACACTCGGACTCTATTACACACTCTCAGACACTATATAAGGACTCTCATTTTACTTGCTCATTGCCAACAATATGCTAAGTGTACCAAGCCTATTGTTACCAAGCCTTTCATGTTTTGGTGAATATGTGGTATTTATTTTATGTTTTCTGTTTTTTTGTCTGCAATCTTGCCTAGTTGCCATGTTTGTTGATCACCTGGTCACTGTTTTGCAAATGCAATTTTGAGTAAATTTAGACTTGTATTTGTCTGCCCTGCTTTTTAAATAAAACATCAGTTAACTACATTTAAATAATTTCTTGCTGTATGACATTTTCTCCTCTTTCCTTCTGTGGGTCATTATCTGTGGCAGTGAATCTTACAGTCAGACCAAGATTTGCTCCTTTCATGTTCAAGAAATCCACTGATTCAGTGAGTTCAGTGAATCCCTTTCTAGCTCATTCAAGTTCCCAATGTTCCATTGCATACAGTAGTAGTGTGTTGGGCTGAGTGTGAAAAGTAATTATTTTTCACAGACATGCAAACATATATAAAATAATACAAAACAGCCAGAGGCAAATCTACAGTGAAATTCCAGGCAGGGTAATTCAAGGGGCCCTCTTGGTTTTTTATTGCCATTATGTTACCCAGTTGCCTTTATAAAGAATTTTAAACAGAATTGTAAAATGTAAAGTCTTTTTTTTTCATAGTTTTATGGTGATAGAAAAAAAATCAATGCATTATACAACCCTCTGAACTAATAAAATAAAAAAATATATAATGTTTTGAAAGTATTAGCATTGTATTCTACATGCTAGATGTAGTGCTAGCTCAAGCTTCCCAATTAGATAAACCATTACATCACATTAAAAGGCCATGCTAAATACAGTTTGCACAAGATGGTTAATTCAGCTAAGAAGTTAGCTTAAATAATTAGCAGTACCAACTCCTTCCTCCTCCAAAGCACCTACTGCTTCAACTTTTCTTCTTCTTCTTGCTCTCTCTTTCTCTTTAGAATTCAAGAAAGAAAAGTTCTCTTCATTTTGAAAAGCATGACAATTCTAAATTAAGTCCCACATGTGATAGTGATGGGGCCTCTTTAGGAAGGCTCTACTAAGCTATATTGCAAAAAGCAAGAGCATGATTATACTGAAAATTGGTGCACAGTGTTTCAGCAAAAACACAAGCCTGCAGAGCGAACCACAGCCATGCTGATATTTGGTATAACTGTATGATTGTGAGTGTAATATTACTTTTATATAACAGTTCTTTAAACAAAAAAATAATATTAAGCAACTGATATTTGAGACACAATATGGCCAAATGTTCTGTTTATTTTTGCTATGCTAGCAAAAATAGATAATGAAGCCACACTCACTTAGCACATTGCTTAGCTGGCTAGATAGCACACATTGATTTGTATGAGGGGCCGTTTAGGAAATATATCAGACTTTTACAAAAACACATGAAACACATATGCATTCACATGTGTATGTATTTGAAATTTAACCCCCTAGAAGACCAGAAAGATTATAGTCAGTAGACTGATTATATGCACTGTCTAGTATGTGCAAAACCAATACCACTGCATAGTTCCTATGTTGCTAAATCAGGTCTTACATGAAATGTAAATGAAATTCAGAAATCTCACATTTTTCTTCATTATTTTTGGAAAATATAGAGGATCTATTGTACTAGTCAACTAATTCATAGTTGCTGATTTTAAAATCTGAAATTTTAAAAACAGAATTAAAATGTAGAAACACATCACAAATTTTCCAGTATGACATTCTCCTTCTAAAACTAAATTTGCAAATTTGACTGGTAGTTAACATTTGCTTACACACTCAATTTAACTCACAATTGATCTATAAGACTGGCTTGTATGGCTTGATTTAATTCTTCATCAGATTCCTCTGACAATTCTGTCATCGCAGTCATAACTGCAAGGTATGGCTGTATCATCTGAGACTGCTTCATGACTTCTTGATGGTCCAGCAGATGCAGCAGGAGGAGATGCAGCACTGTGGCTTGTGCTGAAAGTATCTGCTTGTAAAATGTAAAAAATCTAAAATGTAAAATGCTCTTTATTGTCAATCCTTGGTGATGTCTCATCTATATTATATTTTTGTATCTCATTCACAAATTCATGTTCATACATATTGTCAACCGCAATGCAATCTGAGTTAGAATCTTCAAACTATATTGAACAGGTATACACATTCAAGATTTTTTTCCGACCACATTTCTTCCCCGAAGGTGATGGTTCCCCACTATCCTTCTAGTTTTTAATAATGCGTTGGACAATTCTTAACTCAATTTTAGCAGTTTCAGCAATCTCCTTAGATGTTTTCTTTGATTGATGCATGCCAATAATTTGACCCTTCTGAAACAGATGAACATCTTTTCCACGACCACAGGATGTCTTCCGACATGGTTGTTTAAGAAATGAGAAGCTACTCACTGCATCAGTTAGGGTTAAATAACTTGTTGCCAGCTAAAACATAATCATCCATGCAGTAATTATCCCATGGGAGGCTCTTACCTATTTGCTTGGTTAAATCCAGGTGGTGACCTTTTTTTTGGACAGGCAGTATATAAAAATAAAATCTGGTTAGATTTTCCAAAATAATGAAGAAAAATGTGAGATATATGAATTTCGTTTACATTTCATGTAAGCCCTGATTTAGCAACATAGGAACTATGCAGTGGTATTGGTTTTGCACATACTAGACAGTGCATATAATCAGTCTATCTGACTATAATCTTTCTGGTCTTCTAGGGGGTTAAATTTCAAATACACACACACACACACACACACACACACACACACACACACACACACACACATTTTATATATATATATATCAATCCTCCTCTCACCTCCCCTGCTTGGGGGGTGATATGTGTCTTATGTGTCCTCGGAGGCCTGGGGGTTTGAGGGTTCTCTGCAGTATCTTAGCTGTTCCTAAAACTGCACATTTCTGGTGAGAGACCTCAGTTGTTGTACCTGGAATCTGTTGGAGCCACTTTGCAAGTTTGGGAGTCATAGCCCCTAATGCTCCTATTACCACTGGAACAATTTGGACTTCACCTTCCACATCCATTCCAGTTGTTCCTTTAGGCCATGCGCAGGTTAGGAGACGGTGTTGTAAAACTCATTGTGTTCTTTATCACACACACTCAAAGGTACAAAAACGGCAGGCAAAGAAGTAACCCAAAACAGAAACTAGGCTGTGCAATCAGCAAAGCAACCTCCATGAAGGCTCCCTGATTTTCATAGCTGGACACACAATTCAAAAATTTATGTACAACACGAGCTGTTGAACAAAGAGCATGCATGAGGATAAAAAAAAAAAACTTGGGCCATACAGAAAGAGATATGTCATTTTAAGAAAAAGTGAAAAAATGGAAGATTCAAAATTGAAGGTTTGAAATGTTCACCAAAGTGGACCAGTCAGAGGTCCACTATGTATCACTTTTACTTGGGTAGCTCAATGACAATATTTTCTATGGTCACTGAGGTTGTGTTATTTTAGCTGACAGCATATATATATATTCCAATGATTCATGCATGGTAAATAATGAAGTACTAACAGCTAAGATGAACTCTATTTCTAATAGGTTTTAGCTAGGCTCATTAATCATGATTTGACTCCCTTTCAACAGCTAATAATGAAAGAGATATTAAATGTGTGTACAGTGAAAAAAAGTCTCCAGTTTCCCAAAAACCTAATAATTTAAAGCTTATTAGAGCTTATTATACATGATACTTCTTATGCTGTCTTTGTGGTTAAATGTATTTAAAGATCGAGACAAATCTGGTCCCACAATCACAGTATGTGAATCACTTCTTATAAACTTTTCAAAGTGAAGGGTCTGATTATTGAAAATCTGTCGGAATAAGAGCAGACAACATTGTTGTGTTGATCTTACTCCCCGATAGCTGTTTGCCTTTTATGCCAACAGAGTGGGTACTATTAGAGTTTCTAGAACCCTGAGTATTAGGGCCTGAAGCAACCCTTTTTTAAAACAGTATTTACTTGAAAATGGCTTTATACACAGCACAGCTTTGCATCTTTTATATATATATATATATATATAAAAGAAAAGAAAATAGTACACATGTAATGCCATCACACATTTATGTCCTTCATACAGTGTTCTGTACAATGACCTGCTTACACATATACATAAACACACAATCACAATCACACACACATGCACACAGTGTGCAGGAAAGAGGAAGATGTTTCAGAATATGAGGATAATGTAGAGATAAATTCTGAGTATGAAAGTGAATTTGAAGATGAGATTGATTCAGAGCAAACACCAGAAGGAGCCCCTAAGACAACTCTAGGAACAACCCCACAGCCAGCCACTGAAGGAGCCCCACAGCCAGCCACAGGAAGAGCCCAATGCCAGCCGTACTCCATCAGCACACATATATGCCCAAGAATGGCCAGATTGAACGGGCTTCAAGCCCGAAGAGAGAATCCCCCAATCAGCTGATAACATAGCAAGGGTGGTACCAGGACCCACACAAATGGCAGTGCCTCATGTCCATGATATCAACTCATCATTTGAGCTTTTGATTTCTGAATCAATTCAGAAAATCATTCAGGGTATGACCTTGATCAAGAGACAAGTTTTTAATTGTTGCAATGTATTTGCTTTACAACATTGACTATAATATGATTAAGGTGGTGAATTAATTGACAATATCAGTTCAAAATTATAAGCATCGATAAAAAAAAAATGTTTAATTCACATTATCTTAGATAAGCATGATTTATGCCAACCATGTCTTTATTTCAGTGGATTTTTTACATAAATTATAAATTTACCACAAAAAATTAATGACACTTCCATTCTTAAATCTGATCTAGCAGAAATTAATTGTTTAATATATTAAATATAATAATATTATCATTATGAATATAATGATAATATATATTACATTTATTAATTTATTAACATATCTTTTATTGGAAATTGATTAGCCATAACATTAAAACCACCTGCCCACTATTGTGTAGGGCCTCCTTATGCCACCAAAACAGCTTTGACTCATTGAGGCATGGACTACCAGGGTAGGAAAGGGTTACTTTATAAATGTATTCTGATACAATTACTAATTACCTGCTAAAAAAATGTAGCCAGTAACTTAATCTAATTATCACAAAATTAAAGTAACATAACAGATTTCTTTCCATTACTTTTGGATGTCCTCAATAGGAAATATGAGGACTGTTTCGCCTGTTTTGCTCACTGAAACTTTCCCAGGCTAAGTTCATTTTACTTGACGTGTGTGTATGAGGAGAATCATTTTCAGTGTGTGGAATCGACTCCAAAGATTTGCATTTGCAATGTCCTACTGATGTTTCTGATCCTCCATTTCACGCAAATGTTTTTTTTTTATGAAGTGACATAGTGTGTGCATAGTGTGCTTCATAACACAGTTTAACTAATAATTAAATTATTGGCACTTGTTTTATTATCAATTTGTATTGCTTTTCTTGATTGCAGTCTTTATGCATTCTAAAATTGTAATCCTGTATATAATCCCCATTTTTACTAAATGTATTGGTAATCTTATAACAGCTTTTTTCTGTAACTATAAAGGAATACAGTTACCTTTATTTTGTATCCTAATTACGTAACGCTGTTCCATGTATTCCATGACTCCACAAGACCTCTGAAGGTGTGTTGTGGTATCTGGCACCATACTTTCAGCACAGGTCCTTTAAGTCCTGTATATTGTGATGTGGGACCTCCATGGATTGGAATAATTTGTCCAACACATTCCACAAATGGTTGATTGAATTGAGATCTGGGTATTTGGAGGCCAAGACAACACCTTGAACTCTTTGTCATGTTGATCAAACCATTCCTGAACAATTTTGTAGTGTGGCATGGTGCATTATCCTGCTGAAAGAGGCCCTTGGGAATACTGTTGCTATGAAGGTGTGTATTTGGTCTGCAACAATGTTTAGGTAGGTTGTACGTGTCAAAGTAACATCAACATGAATGCCAGGACCCAAGGTTTGTCAGCAGAACATTGCTTCCACTGACTTGCCTTCTTTCAATAGTGCATCCTGGTGCCACTTCTTCCCCAGTTACACAATGCATATGTACTTTGGGTGGTGGACAGAGGTCAACATGGGCTTTGCATTGACTGGTCTGTGGCTATGGAGTCCAATATGACGCAAGCTGCTTTCTGACACCATTCTTTCATAGCCAGCATTAACTTTTTCAGCAATTTGTGCTATGGTAGCTATTCTGTGGGATCAGACCAGATGGGCTGTCCTTTGTTCCACACATGCATCAATGAGCCTTGGGTGCCCATGACCCTGTTGTTTGTTCGCCGGTTGTCCTTCATTGGACCACTTTTGATAGGTACTAATCCTGCATACAGGGAACATCCCACAAGATTTGCAGTTTTGGAGATGCAGACCCAGTTGTCTAGCCATCACAATTTGGCCATTGTCATAGTCACTCAGATCCTTAAGCCTGCCCATTTTCCCTGCTTACAATACATCAACTTTAATATCCCACCCATTAACAGATGACAATTTAACGAGATAATCAATGTTATTCATTTCACCTGTCAGTATACTGTATTATGGCTGATCAGTGTATGTTAAGGGTTTTGTATGTACATTTTTATTTCTGTATTGCTTTTAAAACCCCAATAATGTCCTGGGTCAATTTTACAACAGTACCAAAGGGCCCAAAAGGTAAACATAATACGAAGGTTAAGATAATAATTATTAGACAGAAGTCTGTATGTCCCCATACACTGAGCATTTTATTAGAAATACTATACTAATACTGGGTAGGGCTGTTGTTCTCAGAACAGCCTCATTTCTTCATGGCATGGGTTCTACAAGATTTTGGAAACATTGTATTGAGATTCTGGTCAATGTTGGCATGACACCGTAGCTAAATTTTAACTCAACAATGAAAGCATCAAGATCCTAATGAATAGGAAGTAATGTGCTTCATATGAGAAAACCTCCTTCCTTTGGACTTTCTGGTTTGCGTAGGTTCAATGCGTCCTGATCTTATACTTGTAAACTGCTTTCCTTGAAGGACTTAACTGCTTTATCAGATAATCAACCACTCATGAATCCATGCTGACATAATTGCATCACCCAATTCCTGTAGATTTGTTAGGTATACTTTCAGGCTGCAAATCTCCCTTTCTACAACCAAAACTGTTCTAATGAATTCAGATCCAGTGACTGGGAAGGTCATTGAAGAACACTGAAGTCACTGTCATGTTCTTGAAACCAGTTTGAGATGATGTTTGCTTTGTGACATGGTGCATTTTAATGCTGAAAGTAGCCATTAGAAGATGGCTTTGTGGTAATGAAGGAATTCACATGGTCAGCAACAATCCTCAAAAAGACTGTGGCATTCAAGAAATGATTGATTGGTATTAATGGGCCCAAAGTGTGCCAAGAAAACATTCCCCACACCATTAAACCACCCCCACCAGCCTGGACTGTTGACACAAGGTAGGTTCAGTACATGGATTCATGCTGTTGGTGCTAACTCATGACCCTACCTCTGATAGGATCTGAAATGCATTATAAGGTTTTGCACAAATTTGTAGGGTTCATGCCAGCCTGAGTGCACACTGTCATTGAAACTCTAAAAAAATATATATAAAAGGGTTGAGCCAGCAAGTAATACATTATGTTTCCTTTCTTTGTGAAGTTACTTATATGATATTTGTTTGACTTTGAGAGAACACAATGAACCAGAGAGACCTTAGCTGAACCCCATGTGTTTGTGTTTGTGCATGTCTGTGTCCACAAGTGAGATAATACTCAAACATGCTTACAGAAAAATAAAAACATAAAAGAAGCATGAAGCTTGGTATAATGTTGTCTCCCAAGTTCTCCTTCCCACCCCTACATGCCAGGGTTCTATAATTGCATAGCTGCTTGTTATAATATACAATGTTGAGTCTACTGGAGGAGGTGAAAAGGTATCAGAATAAATGGAAATATATGTGGTGTCAGGTCACAGCACTGTGACCAGAATAATCTATTTCTTACTTTAAGAAGAGTCAGCAGAACAGTAGTTATAAATTGATTATTAATACTTTTATTAATATTAATATTTTCTCAAGTTCTATCTGTCTACAATCTACAAACCTGCAAGCTAAATCTCCCATGGTTCTCAACCCTCAACCTCATCACATGACCCCCATCACTTTGGTCAAGCCTATATCCCCACTTACAGTCACTGGGGGGGTCTGTATTTAAATTTGGTTGTATGTAGAAATGCCATATCCATTCAAGTGTGCCATCTCTGTTTCTGAGCTCTGATTTAGTCTGAATCAATTACTATTTGTTGATATAACTTGCATGATAGACAATTAATTTATTTCCAGTCTATACCCCAAACTTTTGTAGACAACTGACCAACACATTTATGTGTGGGTCTTCCCCAAATTGTTGCCGCAAAATTGAAAGCACACATTTGTGTAAAATGTTTTGGTTGTATGCAGGAATGCCATATCAATTCAAGTGTGCCATCTCTGTTTTTGAGCTCTGATATATTCCAGTTTACTCTGAATCAATTATTATCTGTTGATAGAACTTGCACGATAGACAATTCATTTCATTTGTTTACAGTCTATACCCAAAACTTTGTAGACAACTGACCAACACATTCATGTGTGGGTCTTCCCCAAATTGTTGCTGCACAATTGAAAGCACACGTGCCTAAAATGTCTTTGTATGCTGTATCCTTAAGACCTCACTGGAATTAATGGGGCCAGACCTGTTTCAGGACAACAATGCCACTGTGTACAAAGTAAGATCTATTAATTTGTGTGATGGTTAGCTTGTTTCAGTTGGTAACCACAGTAAACAGGCTAACTCACAAACCTGCTTTACCATACATATCATTACAGCCCTAGAAAATGTGTAATTATACATTTTTCTTTGGTCAGAGCACTGCTAGTTCACAGATTTTCCTCTGGCAGTAGTTCAATGCAAATTTACTTCACTTGATGTCAGGGTCATGTAAGAGAGTAGGGAAGAGCCTTTGTCTTTGAAGTAACATTGAGTGATAAATAATCAGGGAAGAGATTCAAGTAAATCCAGCAACTGCTACGCGCTTCCTGCAAGTGCCAGTGAATCAATAATCAGATAACCTCAGTAATGGTTGCAATTTTCAACCAAGAATATAGCATTATATCTGGACTTGAAAGTAATACATTATACCTGGCCACAGATTCTGCAACAAAGGCTAGTTGATTGTTTTTCAGGGTTGTAACTCTAATTAGACCTGTCATGTTTCAACCATGGCTTGGAATTCAACTGTTAGAACAAGGCACATTATGTTTAAACTCTGTAGTTCTAAGTAAAAATCAAATCATCATTATTTCATGTGATTCAATATCCAAATGAGTGAATAAAGAGTGAAACTTTGCTGTTTACTACGTTACTCATTTGTTGCACAAAAAAGGGAACAAAAACACAAGTTAAACCCGAAACTCAGTGAGAAAATGGATCACTATCTAGCCACAATGGAAGATGTGGAATTACTGTTGGCATCCATAAAAGTGTCTGAAGCACCGTTCAATAAAATAACCCATACCTTACAGAGTTTTTTATTGTCCTTCATGAATCCTCATCAAATAGAATTTAAGCCAGCTGAGGTTGTTTAGGTCACATGGTTCTGCTGTGCATCTAGGGAACTGGTCTTGTAGCCCATAAATAGTAGTAATAATAGTAATAGTAATAGTAATAATAGTAATGTAGTAAATATATATATATATAAAACAGAATATGTATAAAACAGATTTAATCAATGAAACTCTAAACTCTGAAGTTTGTGCTATAAAATGTTAAATTTTTCATGCCAGTTATGACACTAAATATGCATAACAGCCTGTTTTGTGCATTCGTATTTGGCTCTAACAAACCAGATAAATAATTTGTGACGACATTGCCTAATCGTGGCACTGCATTCAATAAATCAGGCTTTCACGTTTAGACACAGATGCAAGATCAGCCTCCTGACAATCTTTCATTTCAATTGTCACATTGGCTTTCCTGGCCTAATTTTGTGGAAGTAATTGGCAACTACGCTAGAAGAAATAAGGGACTTGGCACAGTGTCAAGATGACCCAGGTTGTGTTGAGGTTCTCTCTTCATTACAGCTTCCAGCTGAATGTGCCAGCTTTCTCACAGAATATTCAGAATTCACTTCACTGAGTGCCAGGCCTTCTTGCCCAACATCAGTGCTTGACCTTACTAATGCTCTTGTGGCTGAATGGGCAAATACCCACAGTCACTCTCCAAAATTTAGTGGAAAGGCTTCCTAGAAGTGTGGGGGCTATTTTAAGGCAATGGGGGATGTTCATAAAATACATACGGATGTGATGGTTAGGTGATGTGGTCTACTTTGTTCATTGTGGATGAGCAGTGATTTATGAAGATTTTGCATTAAATTCAATACAGGTTACAAATGGTTGGTAAGTGAATGACTTTTATGTACCAAACAATAAAAAGATACACAATTTTGCACACAAAATTCAATCCCACACTGTTTGTGGATAAGTGAAAATTTAGTTTTGTTAGTTTTCCCTCCGCAACTACCCATAGTTAGAACGATAAAAGATTTGACACCATGTAAGCCCCTGAAAAACACATGGTGACAAATAAATAATTATTACAAGCATAGTCATTTGTAAACTCCTGAAGTGGTGGGCAGCCCTGATTGTGCATGGTTGTGATGCATTTGAAATTTTTTTCACAGGTTAAGTCTGCAAGTTTTCCTCACTCCTCACTCTGGGCATTTGCTGTCCCAAAAATGCAAATAAAAGCCCACAATCGAAATATCTTAGTCAAATAAATAACCCAAAGTGTGTGATTGATCAGTAGAGGTCATACTTGTATGTAGGTTGCACTAGCTTGAAAGGGGTACTGTCCTGAGTCCTTATATCAAGAATTTAATGTACCATTATATTTCCTATTTATCTGATATATTGTCCCATAAATTCAGTCCTCAGAAATGTTAAAGGAAGCACTATTATTTTCAGTAACTTTGAGGTCACTTTTTTCATCATCATACTATAATTGTACACAAGCCTTGAAATTAAGGTTTTAAAATTGTGTTCTTGAGTCAAATATCCACATTATTTACTTCCAAACTGCAATGTTATCCCTCCCCAAATCTTCTGACGTTTGAGATTAGCTGGAATGTTCACATGTGAAAATCATATCTATTTGGTTGTTTTTTCCTCCTTACTCTTTGTGAAACCAGAAGAAAAAAATCAAGGTGGATAACTCCTAACAATGAGCATTTTGTGAAATTTGTGAAAAAGAATCTGAGTTTATCCTGACACTGTGCAACAGAGATAGGCAACATCTTTTAAGCATTAATAAAAACAGGCCTGACCCTTTCAGTAATGCATGCACAGATACTGGACTGGATTTTGATTAATGCTACAAAGGCAGCAATTACAATTATCGTTTTGTTTTCTCTCCATGCCAAAAGAGCAGCAGTCAAACTTCATAATTAAACTCATAACATCTACTCTAATACCAATATGATGAATATAGGAAAAGGGGTGGAACATACTTGAGAATTTGTACTTCATTACTCTACTTAAGTCTTATTTTAGAAGATTTTACTCAAGAATTATTGACATTGAATAAATGTACTCTTAAATTTCCAAGAGAAAAATAAAAAATATATTTTCACCTTACATTTTACTGTTGACCTACTAAGTACTTTTTCAACTTTCAAAAAAACCAAAAAACTAAGATTTGCATTTTTTCTCATTTTTCCTATGTTTTGTATCCAGACTAGGTGGTGGAGGCATTATGTTTTTTGGGTTGCTAGTCCATCTTTCATGGTCAAGGTCAAGATCACAGCAAGGTCAAATGTCTAAAACTGTCATTCTTCAATAGCTTCCTTCCTGTTTGAAGTATATTTTAAGGCTGTTTCTGACATCCAAATTAGTAACAAGAAGGATTAATCTTGTAGCGAAGGTATCCCTGTCAATGCCATTGGTGTTAAGTTCAACTTATATTTTTATTTGTAATTATATTATTTAAGTTGTATTTTGCTGTAGTTACCAATTCCAACAAAACAGAATCAGATGTTTATATTGCCTTCCACATAGAAGTTAATTATATACTGTAAGTTTGAAAAAATTGCCATCAAATCGAAAGAAATATGTTGCGTTAACTTTAAGTTTACTTACCTAGTACAGTTTTGTAATTTAACTTGTTAAGTAGGCAGTTAGTTAAGTTTGACTGGATAGTTAAAAACTTGATAGTACAGAGGTGATTAGGTTTATTGTGGATTAGCTACATGGAAATAATTACAGAACCTTGTCACTAGCTAGTAGTTATCACACAGGCCTTTTATGCCTTTGTTACATTACTGTTAAAGATTTATTACAGCAACTATGCAAATAAACACCAGTATAGCAGCTTGCCAATGCACCTAATGCTTGCATGTGTATCAAATATTACAGTACATTACTGATCATAGTCTAGTAAAGCCACAGCACAATAAAGTACTTCATATATATAGAGAGTGATGGCATAGACCTAGAGTGATAGCTCTAGGTCTGGATCAATGACTTCATTCTGGTTTGCCCACATTCTAATCATTTATATGCTTATTATAAGCATTTAACTGGCCCAGATTTATTTTTATGTGGTCCAACAAAGGATAATAATAATAAAAAAGATCTGACTGTTGTCAACAAATTTGATATAACACGCTAATTGTTAGCCATTTTGCTCATACCTAAACCTTCTGGTGCTCCTTAACAGCAGACAAATGAGGAGGGAAATTACTTTTGTGGTTAAAATGGTAAAATTGATGACAGCAATTATTTATATTACAGTAGTACAGTTTATTTTTATTTTTACCTTACCCTTTAGGGCTTCTGAAGAATCAGCAGTAATCAACACTAATAGTTGACTCTGAAACTTTAATATAATGCCATTGCAAAGTTTTCTATGTAGAAAGTACAGAAAGGCAGGGGCTCATTGGTAATATTACCTATAATGATTGAATGCTTTTACTATTTTCATTATGGCTCCATAATGACTTACAGCATACAGTGGATACAATTGCAACTACATTTTGCCAGAGTTATTATTGTCTGGCTCTGATTATGCCACAAAGGTATGAAGCAAGAGTTGGCCAATAAAAGTCTTCTATTTTGACTCTATGGCATTAGACAAAGCTGAAGGCATGTGTATTTGTATGTGCGTGGATCTCATTAGCCTGTTCTCTGCTAGGTAGAATGCCACATGGCTCGTCTCTGTACTGTTGCCCTGCGGTAGTCTCTCATATTGTGACAGCCTGCTCTGCCTCAGTATGTGGCATTGTGAAAAGGCATTCTTTCTCTACTGCCATACTGTAATGAGACAATGTGACATTTTTCGACATTCTTCCCTTCTTTTCTTCATGGGTTCTGGAAAGGTGAATACTCAGTGGCAGTCAGCAGAATGTTCTTGAAGAGCTGTATTATGCAAAGAATATGTCATCATTATGTCATCATTATGAATTGTTCTGTAGTGAGATTCTGAGTTTTATCAAATGTCACTCAAACATTGGGAATCTGTACCACAAGAAACCAGTCTCCCAACATATCCTGCACTTGCAAAGGGAGAACTGTTATTTAATCAAATGCAGAGGTGGGATTTGTCAGAGTAGGCAAAAATATTTGGTAATAGAACATATAGAAAAATAGAATAGAAAAATACAAATAATAATAATAATAATAATAATAAATAATAATAATAATAATCACACAAAAATCCTGGATCCCAAAATAAATGCCAGAGATTTTCTTGCCCTGCTCACCTCAAGAGTGTTGAAGTTGAGTTAGCTGGATAATATTGCTGTATCAAGTACACTTCCCGGCAATAACATCTGCAAAAAAGTAGCAAAAAAAGCAGCAGCCCACAAATGTTTTCTCACAGGAGATTATAGTCTGATAACATTTTCCTGGCACCTTCAAAATACATAGCCCCAGAGAACAACATCACTACTGCTTGCCACAGAGGTATCACCTTTTACTTTGTATTTTATTATTTTGGCTAGAGTGTGCCTTTATTTCAAGGCTTTAGCATTATATGGTTCTATTTGAGGAGATACAACCTTATAATACTAAGGACATGATATTTTATAGGTTAAGAGGTGTCGACTGTTTTTTGTCCAAAGAACACTGGAGAAAGCTTTTACTAGTACTTTGGATCATTCGGAGGTACACTGAAGCTTTTGATAAGGCAAGAGAGTAGAGATGTTTGAAGATTAACAAGGAAGACTGTGCCTTTTAAACCAGTGATTACTTTCTATTGATTATTACCACCCCAAGCTAATTTCTTAAACAGCAGAGAAATGTCATCCAGACAATGCCCATGCATACTAGGCATGTGCCTTCTTCCTAACAGTCTAATTTCAGATCCAAAGGAAAATATGGCATAATCATGCCCATCCATTCATTATCTACTCCTTTTCTTTTCAGGGTTACGGTGAAGCTGGAGTCTATCCCACTTGACACTGGATGAGAAGCATGGTACAATCTGGGCAGCTATCCACTCTGTTGCAGGACTAACACAGAAACCAACAACCATTCACACTCTCATTCACATGTATGGAAAATTTTGAGTAGCCACTTGATCTAATTCGCATGTCTTTGGTCTGTGGGAGGAAAACTCTACAGAGAGGCAACAGTGCTAACCACTTTACCACCGTGCTGCCTGGCAAAATCATGTATATTAATTGTTCCTTCTATTAGGGGCTAAAAGAAAAAAATTACAGCAAAAGATTTGTTGAATAACAACTTTAATAATGCTGATGGAGAGGATTGCAGTACTAGAGGTGCGCATCCAGTATCTAAATTTGGATAATACTGAATGTACAGCCAGCAGCTTTGATCTAAAGTTAGGGCTGTTCAATGTTGATCTCTTACATCTAAAGTGCTTATTGTCAATGAAATTATTACTGATCATCAGTTAAAGGTACTGTGTTTAATAGAATAATGGATCAAATCAAATGAGTACATAGCATTAAATGAAGCTAGTCCTCCAAGCTACAGTTATATACACCAGCCTTGTCTAACTGGTACAGGAGGAGGCATTGCAGTTGTATGTAATGATAAACTAGACATCAGACAAAAACCTGGACATAAATTCAATGAAAAAATTCAATTTAAAGTTCTCTATACTAACATAACATATGTAGCCACTAAAAATATGTCTGTTCAGTTGTTTCCGCTAATTACTATTTACAGACCGCTAGAGCCATATTCTAACTTCCTTTGTGAATTTGCAGATTTCATCTCAAACCTGGTTGTCTCTTTAGACAAAGCATTAATTGTTGGAGACTTTAATATTAATTTCAATGATCCAGAAGATCCTCTGAGAACAGTGTTTGTGTCCATTCTTGATTCAATAGGGGTTCATCAGAACCTAACAGGACCCACTCATGATGGTGGTCACACACTTGATCTAATTCTAGCCTTTGAATTAAGTATAGAAAATATTGACAGACAGTTCCACAGTTTGAAACTATCTCAGATTATTATCTTATTTCTTTTAAAATGTGGACCTTGCCATGCTATCATGACAAATGAACATTCATGTCAGCTATTGCACAGAGTTTTATCAATGATCTCCCTGAACTATTAACCTTGATTGCATCACCATTGGGCTCCACAGAGGCAACCATCAGGCAACAAAATGCTTAGTCAACATTTAGCTATATGCTAGATAATGTAGCCCCACTTAAAAGGAAAAAAGAAAAAAAGAAAATTAGCACCCTGGTATAATGATAACCCATGAACCCTAAAACAGACCACTCACAAATTAGTGGTGTCAAAATAAACTGATAGTATTCAAATTTCCATGGAAGGAGAGCATACTGAGCTATAGGAAAGCTCTTAGTGCTACTTGGACAATGTATTTTTCCACTCTAATAGAAGGTAACAAAAATAATCCTAGATTCTTATTTAATCATCATTTTCTTTCCACTACTCCCATTAGGGGTCGCCACAGCGGATCATCTCTTTCCACTTTTTCCTGTCCTCTGCATCTTGCTCTGTTACACCAACTACCTGCATGTC
>JAQQZR010002762.1:8577-18640 GCA_030068235.1 Notoglanidium macrostoma
GAGACTGTTCACGTCAAGTTCACAGGAACTGTTCATGTCAAGGCCACAGAGACTGTTCATGTCAAGGTCACAGTGCCTGTTCCCGTACATGTCTCAGAGCCTATTTCCGTACAAGTTCCAGAGCCTGTTCCCATACACGTCAAGGAGCCTGTTCCAGTTCAAGTCTCAGAGCATGTTCCAGTACAAGACACAGAGCCTGTTCCAGTGAGAGTACAAGCTACTGAACACGTTCCAGCACAAACTACAGGATGAGTTCCAACCCAACCTACAGAACGAGTTCCAGCCCAAGCTAAAGCATCTGTACCAGCTCAGGTTAAAGCACGTGTTCCAGCTCAAGCTAAAGTATCTGTTCTGGTCCAAGCCTTCGAGAACTGTTCAAGTTCCTGATCCTGCTCCTGTCGAGGTTACAGAACCTGCCTCTGTCATGATTACAGGGCCTGTCACTGTCATGGAGTCCACTCCTGTTCCAGTTCCGGTTCCATAGCTCAAGAGTCTGCTCCTGTTGAGGTCAACGAGACCGTTCCCGACAAGGTCACAGAGACTGTTCCTCAAAAAGTCACAGAGATTGTTCCTCTAAACATCACAGAGCCTGTCAAAGTCATGGAACCCGCTCCAGTTCTAGTCACAGTCAGTGAGCCTGTTCCTGCACAAGTCACAGCTCCTTTTCCTGTTCCTGTCACGCTCACAGAACCTGCTCCTGTTCCCATCACGCTCACCGAGCCTGCTCCAGTTCCAGTCACGCTCACCAAGCCTGCTCCTGTTCCAGCATCTCCAGTCAAGCCTGCAGCTATGCCTGAGTTCCTGCCCAAGCCCTCATCTAGGCAAAAATTCGGCATGGTGGAAACCAATGATATACTGGAACCTACAGGTTCAGGTAGCCCACGGAATAACGTTGTTTGGCGCACCAGGCCTAGCGCCTTTTGGGGGGGGGGTGTTCTGTTATGATCCGCTCCTTGCAGCACATACAGCGCACCTTGAGGACTCGGCCATGAGTGCTGCGCTTTTCATATCTCTGTAGGAAGCGCGCATTTACGCATTCTGACGGAGACCACACGGACTACAGTTCCCGTGAGCACCTGCTCCCAGCCATTAGGCCAATCAGGTGGATGCAGATGCATCTAATTCACGAACAATTAAGCGGTGCTTTAAAAGGACTCCCATATGAGCTCTTAGTTTGCGAAGCATTAGTCTAGCCTCCGTGACGCTTCTGCCAAGCATTCTATCCCATGTTTGATTTCCTGGTGTATGACTCTCTGTTCTCAGTTTTTTCTACTTTGCTCTTTGTCTTCCTGGTGTGTGTTAATAAACACTACAGCTTTTACCTCTGTCTCCTATCCTGTGTTTGTGTCCAGACATGCCTCATCGGCGGGAACGCACTGACAAGAGACAGCTTTAGTCATTACATGCATTTAATGTTATTAACATCGAATCTCCTTTCATTTGCTTTGTATGAATTTCTCACATTATTTTACATGATTGTCAAGCTATAAAGAAGATATTTTGGCTTTTATCATCTGGAGCTAAGATAAAACTGCTCCAAATATAGTGACAAGAGTTTTAAGACTATGTCTGGTTAGTAATTTGTTGCATGGTTTTATTTAGCTTGCCAAGTGTAATATAACTTCCTTAAGCAATACTGTCCAATATATAATATCCTTTCCTATAACAGTACCATATAATTCCCATAAAGTTTATAATAATTAATAATAAATATGTATCTACTGTATATCAGGGGCAAACTTTTTGGCTCAGGGGCCACATTGACTTTTAAAATTTGACAGATGGGCCAGGCCAGCACCAGATGCATACATATCAAACATAAACATTAAAAAGACATTACAGTGGTAATACTTACATGGTGTTAGTTTTGTTGTGGCAATTCTCGGAACAGATCTGAGGTGTTCATCACTCAACTGAGATCTGTGGGGTGCTTTGTTGTTGTTCATCACACTAAAAGTCTGTTCACACACTTACGTAGAGCCAAACAACACCAGCATCCTCTGTGCCATCTTCTGGATGTTTGGAAATTTGGCTATGCTTAATGAAGCATAAAACTCCAGTCTAAGAGAGTTGAACTTCTCCTTTAAGACGGTGTCACATTGGAGATCAATCAGTTCCAACTGCAACTCCGGTGGCGCTGTTTCAGGGTCTTGTGTGAAGGGATATGACAACAGCTGAAGTGACTTGTCGATTTTTCCAAAATCAGAGAACTGATGGAGGAATTCTCCATGCAGGACTTCCAGTGATTTCCTATATTTTTTCACATGTCTAGGGGCCTCTTTCAGCATAACCAGTGTGGGGAAATGAGCGAATGGCTTGTTTGACATTTACTTTGAGAATAAAGCTAGCTTGGTTTTAAAGGCTCTGTACATTTAAAGGCTTTGTACATTTCATGCACAAACTGGTCTTTCCCATGTAGATTCACTTTCAGCTCATTCATGTTTGTCAGTATGTCCACAGCAAAAGCTAAATCACAAAGCCAATCTGTGTCACTCAGTTCAGGAAAATCGTCAGCTTTCTCAAGTAGCTCCAAAACTGAGATAATCTCCTGTTTGAGATCCCACACTAGTTGACATGCTTTCCCCAAACTTAACCAGCGGACATTGGAGTGGTAAAGCAAGTCCTTGTGATCAGCGTCAATTTCTTCAAGCAACTTGTGGGGCAGTGGTAGCTCAGTGGTTAAACCATTGGGCTACTGATCGGAAGATTGTGAGTTCAAATCCCAGCACTGCCAAGCTATCAAGCTATGCCAAATGACATAAATGTAAATGCGACCTTAAACTGATGATGCAGAAGTCCCCTCGCCCAAATAAAGTTAATGATTTTTACAACTGGCTTCACTACGTGATCAAGCTGCAATACGGATTTACACAGTGCTTCCTGGTGGATTATGCAGTGTAAGAAAATTACCTCCTGCTCAGGGTTGTCCTCTTTCACCCTCTCCTGGATTCTTTTGAGCAACCCGACGTTTTTTCTAGCCAGATTTGGGGATCCAGCTGTGGTAACGTTGGCGAGCATACTCCAAGGAAGCTTGTGCCTCTTGATGATCCCCGACACGCTGTCATACAAGTCCTCTCCCCACGTTTTCCCCTTTAGGGATTGCATGGCCAAAAACTTCTCCGTTATCTCAAAATTGTCATAAATCCCTCTGATAAAAATTAAAAGCTGAGTGGTGTCCTTTATGTCATTACTTTCGTCCAGTACCAAGGAATATAATGTAAAAGACTCTGCTTTTTTTTAGCTTGCTAGCTAAGTCTTCGTCAATTAGCTCAACACGGCGAGTCACTGGCCTGCGTGATAAGCTAATTTTTCAAATTTGTTCTTTCTCTCAGGACACAAGATACCAGCTGTCTCTACCACGCACTCTTCGAGAAACTCCCCTTCAGAGAATGGCTTGCTGGTCTTTGCTAATTTGAATGCCAGCAAATAACTTGCCTTCGTGCTTGCTTCTTGGATGGCAGTTTGTCGGATAAAGGTGTTTTGCTGAGCCTGCAAACTAGCTGCCAATCTCTGAGAGGTAGCTGTCCATTCTTGCATTGACTGGTTGTTAGTGTAATAAGCATACTTGGTGGAAAAGTGACGGCTGATGTTGTATTCCTTTAAAACCACAACGGTTCCTTGGCAAATGAGACATACAGCTTTTGACCGGACTTCAGTGAAAAAGTATTTAGTTGTCCATTCCTTGTTAAACACTTGGCACTCACTGTCGACTTTTCATTTCTTTGGCCCACTCATTGTTGCAGATGGGTTCAGAGCAGTAGCAGAGTAATAACAGAGAGTAGCCCAGGCTCTGCAAAATCAAGTCAATGTATCACTCTACCTAATGCGCCATCCGGTGGAATGCCAGGCATTACAGGACAAGGTCAAATTAATGCTGTCATAATTATTTGATTTAATTTGGGCAATTCTGTACCAATATTCGGAGATCCGGATTAAAATGAACAACGAGCCGGATGTGGCCCGTGGGACGTAATTTGTCCACCCCTGATTTATATTATACAATTAATGTTTAAAATGGCATTCCATGCTAATTTAACAGTAAACCCTTTGGTATATTAAAAATATATTATATAATATAAAAAATATTTTAACCATATTAAATACATTTATAACACAGAATCAGGCATAATATAATTAGCCTATAATGAGACTTATTTTGTCAATTGCAAATGTAAATGTATTATTTCTTTGCTAAAGAAGGTTTAAATGTGTGTCTGTCCCTATATATAGACACACATACATATATATATATATATATATATATATATATATATATATAGTATATATACAGTATATATACAGTATATATATATATATAAAGAAAGAAAGAAAGAAAGAAAACTTACCAAGCTGAAGTGAGCTGAGGTTTTTTTTTATCCCAGTGACTCAACTATACTTCTTCTTCTTGTGGTTTCACGGCAGCTGTATTTTTGCATTGCCGCCATCTACTGAATCATGCCTTTATTGCTTTGTCATTAAATTCTAGTCCAGTGTCATTGAGAAATTTAAAAAGCCAGCATTTCTCATTTCCTCTTAATCCATGTTATAAAATTTTCTTAACTGATATTTTCACTAAACCCATCTCTCTCAAGTTTGTGTACATCTCTTTCTTTGGAATACTTACTGCAGGACATAATTATGTGATGTACTGTTTCTAATTCCTGGCATTCCAAACATAGTCCTGTAGAGTGCCACCCTAACAGATATAATGTACTATTAAGGTGTGTCCAAATATTAATCTAGTGAAAAATTTTCAATTCAATTTTATTTGTATAGCGCTTTTAACAACAGACATGATCACAAAGCAGCTTCACAGAAGTATCTAAATTCTGAGTAAAAGCTTATGAGTCTGTAAATTTATCTATATATATATTTCTGATGAGTGACAGTGGCAAGGAAATTCTCAATGAGATGACGAGAGGAAGAAACCTTGAAAGGAACCAGACTCAAAAGGGAACCCATTTTAATTTCTGATTTTTATCCAATTTTCTGGTCCTTTCTGTTACAACCTCCTCTTTTACTTACACCTCCTTCAGCCGTCACTTTATTCATTATTGAGAATAAAAGTCTCCCTTTAGACTCCTGCTCCAAATACTATTGCCACTTCATTTTGATTTGTCTACTTTTTCATTAGGGGAGATACCCACATGCACACTGACTCAAATTAGAGATATCTCAACCCTTTCTACATTCCATCCTTGGACTATGGGTGGTGCTCCTGTGGTGCCATCTTCAGGGTTCGAACGTGTTCTACGATACTATTTTTTCATACACCAGTGATGATCAGTAACCAGATCTACATTTTTCCTCTTTGATTTAATTTCCAATAATTGTGGTTTACTTTGGGAGTTTTCAGTTCCCATAGCGGCTTTTGCAATTGATTCTGCAGTTCACCCAAAGCTTGATACTTTTGCCTTCTCTTTCTCCAAGCTTGAGTGAACTTCTGATTTAGTACGGTGATTTTGTCTTTGGTCCTTTAGGTTCATCCAATAGTTAGCTTGCAGTTGCTTCCATCATAGGTCCAGAGGACATTCCCCTGTCTCAATCTGCACTGAGCATTTTGGAGATGAGCGTACTGCACCGTTCATATTCTGCATAAGTGCTTTGGCTTGAACTATACAAAATTGATTTACATGCTGATCCATATACCATATTCCATACTTGATCTAATTAATTATATTTAAATATGATGTCATGTCTGCTCCAGTCTGTTCCAGCAAGGCATCTCATAACATTCATAACATTTTTATTTTTTACATGTTTTTAGTCATTTCCATAATGTGGTCTTTCCAATTAGGTTAACCCCAAAGTATACTCACAGAAACATAAAACCTTTAATTTTCTAGGCTTCCACCCTCTAGGGTGATTTGTATATTCTCCCCAGTCTTCCATCTTGTAAAGAAAACTGTTTTGTTCTTTGCAGCTGAGAATCTAAAACCCCATTTCCTCCAACAGTCTTCTACCTGGGATACTACTTCCTGCACATTCTTGAATATATGTTTTATGTTTCTCCCCTTTTTCCACATACTTCCATCATCTGCAAATATTGATTTACCAATTCTCAAATGAATGTTTGTATATCATATCAATGATGCTCAACCAAGATGGTGGCATGGCAGTGGCACGCAGCGACCACTCCGAATCCGAAATGGTGCTTTTCTGTGCTATTTTGTTTCTTGGCGCGACTCCGACGGCACATGAACACCAAAACAAAGGGTGTTCATGTCCACCCATGACAAACATTACTGTTGTCTTATATGTAGCACCTTGGTCCTGGACTAACTTTGTCTCGTTTCACTATACACTGTACCACATGTACAGTATATGGTTGAAATGACATTAAAAGCCGCTTGAACACTTGAACACACTTGAACATCAATATATCATTTATCATTATGTTACAAAGGGCTTATCACACTCCATTGAGGAATCCCATTCTCCACTTCACATTTATAATATACAGAAAGTCATAAAGAAAAATATAAGAACAGGCTAAATAATTATAGGAAAACATTACACTGTATATTAATCTAAATCATTGTTTAAAATAAAAAAAATTTAAGGACAAGAATTCAGATGACTGATACTGTGTGACAAATAAGGCATATGCACTCTAATATGCCTTTAGGTCATCATATGGTTAGTACATTATACATAGTTATGCATGAGGCTACATGTCAGTGCATACATACAGTATGTGTCTGTACTTCAGTGAAACAGCATTTAATAAATCTGGCTCTAATAAAAAACTACTTGACTTTCTCCAGTATTAATTGGTTGCAGCAGAAAAAATGGTTCACACAGAATGAGAGAGAATTTTTTTCTACATGGAAATGCCACATGAGAGGTGATTATTTCTTGTTACTTTAATAAGACAAAGACTCGCAAAATCCTGGAAGAGTAGAACTGTTATTGTGGTAAAAAAAAATTACCAAGTCATAGTTCATGCAGTACAATCAACTAAGCACAATTCTTAGATGGAAACAAGATAACTTCAAAGATTAAGTCATTAGTCATCATTAATTAAGAACTATGGGAAAGTTCTTTGCTGAAAACTACTTCACTAGTGTGAGCTAACACAGTAGAGTTTCTTAAACTTGAAGTTACGTGCACATTAATGAAAAAGTCAGGGGTGAAATCACTGATGATACATTTGTATGGCATTAAATAGACACCTTTATACAGAGTGACTTTCAGTTATCTCATATATACAACCAAGCAGCTGAGTGTTAAGGGTTTTATTCAAAGGGCCCACCAGTGGCAGCTTGGTGGTGCAGCGATACGAACTCACAACCAGCTGATTAGTAGCCCGACATTTTTACCACTGAGCTACCACTGCTCATTGTGAGTTTGTGACTACAGCCAGAATGTTATCGCTGAAATTCCAATTCACATATGATGAAATTAGTGAACATTTAATTGAGCTGATTATTGCTATCAGATGATAGAGACGGCAACAGTTGCAGAGAGTGTTTTTATTTAAAACAACTGGCAATAGCAACACATTCAAAACTCTAGGCATAACCCAGAGCAGAATCTTAGATTAAAAAAAAACAGGAGCGAAAAAATAAATAAATAAAAATAAGGCAACGTGCGGCCACTATTTGAGTAATTGAAACCCCATGTGATAGAAAGGTTCTCCAAATGTACTGTATCAAACCCATGAAATGGATTCAAATAGTTGCCTCATATTTTTATTTTTTATACATAAATGACCAGGAAAAACCCTTACACATATGACACATACTCCAATTTAAGTGTAAAAAGAGCCCTTTTTACTTTAATCAATGTACAGAAAAAAAAGCTAAGAAACGTTCAGGTGTACCTATCTTTCTTAATTACTAATCTTTAGTCACTTTTAGTCATTAGCAAAAATATCTGACATCACAGTTCATGCACTAACTGAGGATATCCATGTAGCTTCAGAAATTCGAGAAAGGCCTTATAATAAAATCTAATACCATTCTCACAATCACCACTTCTTATGCAACATAAACATGAAACCATGGTAATATAAAGATTATATAGAATATTAAAAAAATATATGGATGAATAACAATTAATCAAATATTAGTCAAATGAGCAAAAGCACTGATATTTCATTCAATAGATATCTCATTGGCATGATGATTGAATAATGTAATAAAAAGAGATAAACAAAGTTGAAGTTGCAGAGAAAGTAACCTGCACATCTGAAGCAGTGATATGACAATGCGTGGCCATGCTTGTAGGCTGCTGAAACTGCTGGTACATGAACTTTGTGGTGGATGCTCCACCCCCTCCCCCAGGGTGGTGTGAGCAGGTGCTGAGGTGAAGAGACAAACAGGCACGGGAGTCAGCGATAAAGTGAGTAACAGTAGGATTTCCTTTATTTCTTTTCCATAGCTCAAACATGATGCAGTGAATTCAAAACGAAACGAGATACTTAAGTGCACAGGTCGTGAAGTGAATATGTGAGGTGGTGATCAGCTCGCGAAGAGCATGGATGAGAGAGCTTGGTGGGGATTCTCCAGCTCCTTCCGGGATTTTCCGGCAGGGAGGAGTGCTTGCTGATCCAAGACTCCGGGGCTGTGTGGTCATCGGCGCCACAGTGGGTAGCTAAGAACCTGGTGTGGCAGGCTTGAGTCTGCAAACATAAAACATAGGGAAAATGCAGAGGTGACCTATCAGGTCAAGATGGTATTTGACTTTGTTGATGTTCTGCTTGATAAGATAGGGGCTTCCTAAAGTTTTTGGTGGCAAGCCATACTCCATCACCAGGTTTGGGGTCTCTCCCCTTGTGACAGTGTGTGAAGTGCTTGATCCTTTGGGCCACTTGTTCCAGTCACTGGTGGGCCCTCTTCCACGCTTGCTCACTCCGCCTGAATCAGTCAGTGATGGAAGGGGCATCTGTGGGACAGGCGTTCCATGGGAACAAAGGTGGTTGGTATCCCAACATCAACTGAAAGGGCGTTAGCTAGGTGGTCAAGTGATGAAAAATGCCCAGAAGGCCTGGTGTGGGTTCAATCATGTGACAGTCTTAGAGGTACTTGAGATTTTTGTGGTCTGTGAGCTGCTTCCTCAAGCAAGTGACATCACTCCTCCAGTGCTAATTTGATAGCGAGAAGCTCTCAGTTACCAATATCATAATTTCTCTCTGTAGGTGTCAGTTTCTTGGAGTAAAGTACGATGGGATGGTGCTTGGGTCGATCCATCCATCTCCACAACAAACGGTTTCATTGGGATCAGGGTGCTTGAGGATGGGTGCGATCATGAAAGCATGCATGAGGCAAGAGAAAGCCTGTTCAACTGTATTTATGTCATTAACTGTATGATTACAGGCTAATTCCGTGAGACACTGTGAGTGGGGTGGTAATGGAGCTGAAACCTCTGATAAAGTGGCAGTAAAAGTTAGCAAAGCCCAGGAATCTTTGCAGCTCCTTGACAGTGGTAGGCATAGGCCAGGTGGTTATTGCTGTTACTTTTCCATTGTCCACAGCGACCTTGCACATAATTGTACAAGATCTGATGTCGACTGCACACAGTTGTTCCAGAGATGATGTCACCGGGGAAAAGGATACAGCTACTTGACAGTGATGTGGTTCAAGCCTCAGTAGTTGATGCATGGCCTGAGTCCAGCTCCCCTCTTTTCCACAAAGGAAATCTTGGCAGAAGCAGGTGACATGAAGGGATGAATGTATCCTTTCTGGAGTGCCTCATGCACAAAACCATAGCCTGTAGGTCCATGAGAGAAAGAGGGTAAGAATGATTGCAGGGAGGAGATGTGCCTGGAAGTAGGTTGATGGTGTGGTCATACGGTCTATGAGGTGGTAGACCACTGGCTTTGACCTTACTGAAGACCTCGTATAATTTTTAGTATTCAATGGGAATGATGACAGGGTTCTGTGTCTCGGGGCTCTCAATAGTTTTGGATATCATAGGGGTGCCAGGATATCTGTTCGTCATGGAGTGCATCCACAGAAACCCCAGTATAATAGGTTGGCCCTTGGTGACAGTAATGAGGAAGGAAATGAGCTTATGGTGTAGGGCGCTGACTTGTAGTTAAAGAGGTTTAGTGCATGGA
>JAQQZR010002762.1:18740-32096 GCA_030068235.1 Notoglanidium macrostoma
TTGCTCATGTCGTCTCCTCTCTCACTTGGTGGGACTCAACATGGTGTGGGAGAACTGCAAGGGCTCAGGCTGGTGAGTGAAATCTTGGACAGAAAACTTGGAATGTAAAGCAGGTCTTTTCCACAGCAGGTTATCGAGGCAAATAGCTAGAGTGATCAAGGACAGACTTTATCAACATGGCAGACAATCTCAGTGAGCATCTCGGCACATAGTCCATGTCGGAAGGTGGCTTTGAGTGCTGGTCCTTTCCAGCCACTACCAGCGACGAGAGTGCGGAAATCCAGCACATACACTGCAGCATAACATTTCCCCTGGGATAATGCCAGCAGTTGCTCTCCAATCTCCCTCCCCTTAGAACAGTG
The DNA here is from genome assembly GCA_030068235.1 of Notoglanidium macrostoma. Taxonomy (NCBI): domain Eukaryota; kingdom Metazoa; phylum Chordata; class Actinopteri; order Siluriformes; family Auchenoglanididae; genus Notoglanidium; species Notoglanidium macrostoma. The sequence continues at coordinate 19,103 of JAQQZR010002762.1, forward strand.
CTCAAACACTTTGCAAAAAAGTTCAGTGAAAAGGTTGAAGGAAGGGAGAGAGTCATCACCTGATCCCCAAACTGCAGTAACCCTTTCAGTGCCTTGTCAGACAGCATGACGATGAATTGGGCAATCCTCTGTTGGTCTGTCAGGCTGGCTTGGTTCGCAAGAAATACAGTGATCATTCAATCAAAAACCCCTCGTACTGGGCTGGATTACCATTGAACTTCTCATGGTGAGAGATGAAGGAACTGGTAAACCTGGCAGAAGCTGCTTGAGACATGAATGTTGGTGTAATGGTGTGCGTTCGCTGGGTAACATGTTCATTCTGTTACTGAAAATACTGCTGCTGCTCCCCAAGCAACTCTCCCTGAACAGCAGCAGCAACAGAGAGCCTGCTAGATTTCCTTGCTACATCCATGGGGAACTGCAAAGTATTCTGTAACTTTGGTAACAGGAAGGAAGCGGACATGAAAACAAACAGGAGTTTATTTAGACAAGCAGGCAGACAGAGAGTCAAAAGTAATCCAAACACAAGCAGTGATCAAAAACAGTACTATAAAAGGTTAGGCAAGAATCATGATCAAAATATCAAAACAAATTCAAAACCAGAGTACTTGGACATAAAAAAACGCTTGGCATTTACTGAAACACAGAACAACACTTTGCAACTTAACACAGAACTGTGAGAACTTAAATAACGAGAACAGTGATTAACTTAGCTCAAAACAGGGGAAACTAATCAGAAGTCTGGCGATTCAGGGCAGGTGAGTGCAGGTGCATATAGGGAATTGCAGTCCTTAGTGGCCATGCTTGTAAGCTGTTAAGATTGCTGGGATGTGGAGTTCACGTGTTGACGTGACCGTGCTCTCATGCTTTTACTTAACATATTTTTAATACCAGACAAGTTCCATTGTAATTCTCAATAACACAAATACCAAAGACAGTAAAGAACTGGAAGGCTCTTGATCCACTCATTTGCCAACAAGAACAAACCTTTTGTGCTGTTTTTCTACCGGTGCCTCAGTGCGTCTAATAAACACATTCTCTTTTTCTGCCACCTCCTACCTGTGCATGTGTCCAGCCACACCCCGCACACGTAACATTTACAAGCTAATTGAATAAATAGCTCCATTACTTGATGCCTAACAAAACATAACAATGCTGTTATGTATGGTTAATGCAAGGACATCACACTTCCACTGCCACTGTTACAAACGAATATTCATTTTAAAATTGTAATCCTGCTAAATAATCCATGTTATTACTAAATGTATTGGTAATCTGTTAATCCCTAAGCCTGCAAACCAATACAAAAGAATGCAGGTTCCAAATACTCTTAACAAAAGCATTGAAGGCTTATAAACATACAGTATGTCTCAGTTTTTGCTGCAAGATGATCATGTCTCAAGTGTCCCCATCTTAAGCTAGAAATCTATTTGAAGCTATACACAAAGAGTTCATTGTTTCAGCAGCAGGAATGAGTCATGTAAAAAGAAACTTTATCAGAAATTAAATCATTCTCTAACTACTAGTATTTATGTATAGCAGTTATAGCTAGACAAATTAAAATTATTACCTCATACTAAATTTGTTTTAATGCCAATCACAAAAGAACTGGCTATTTAAAAAAGGAAAAAGTGTGTGTTAGAAAATTGTCTTTTGATTGCTCTTGAGGTGTGTGAAGGAAACTTTGAATAACTCCAGAAGATCAAATGGTCCTCAGAATCTGCTTTATTAGAAAGACCACAGACTGATCTGTTCAGAAGCGTAAATCAAAGAGAAAGCTGCTTTTCTCTCTACAATGCATCTTTTTTATCACCTTGATTCCTGTTTCAACCAGTTCTAGGCAGTCTTGAACGGCACCCTCATTATTTTACACAATCTTATCAAGGTAGGACAAACTATTCTGTCTGCTAGCGGTTTCTAGGATGAGGTCAACATGCCTTAACGGCTGGAACTTGCAAAATATGTTCATAGATACCAGATAGGTGACGTGGACATTCATAAGATTTTATGCATTGATTTCCCTTACATTTCCCCCCTTTTATCCTTAAGATAACTAACACAAAATTAATGCTAATGCTAAATTAATACATGGCCCAAGGAAAGGTTTTCACATCAAAACATCTGCGTGGAGAATTCAATAATGATTCAACTCAACGCTTCATAAACATGTACATGAAGAGTGTGCTAATGAGCAATGACAGGTGTAGAAAAACATTTTCTATGGGAATTTAAACATCAATATTGTTACCTGGATATGGTGGATTATAATCTTCATCTGATTTAGGCTTTAGTCTGGTTTAGCAGGATGTGTTTAGGAGTTTGCAAATACCTCCTTTTTCAGCCAGCAATACATCCAATGCAAGCCTGTTCTGTATACCTGCTGTACGTATCAAAGCTAGTTCATCATTGATAAGGGTGAGCGCAGTCTCTGTTTCATTTGCAAGCCTTAACACTTGCAAAGGCTTGACTTTAGTTGCATGAGGGGTGTGGGCTTCATCCCCGACAGACTGACTGGGATTAGCAGTAGTACTAACAGTGCCATGTCTTTTCCCATGGAATTAAATGATCTGCCTCGCCTTCAGGAAAACACTCCTTACAATGTCTAGTGTGCCCAAATGCAATACAAAGTAGTTTAAGTGGGGGCCAGTATTTAGGCATGTGAGCTTCACCAGGTGAGCCTTCACTTGGCTTGACAGATATTGGTGCTCAGAGTGCAAGTACTGCCCTCACACACTCCTCCCACCTCACTTGAACTGGACACCTGGACCCGTGTGGGAAATAATGCCTCACGTACATTCTCATTTTTGTGAGTTCTAGAGGGAGGACCTTAGTCCATCCCAACCCAGTCTCTGCATATGCCTTGCTTAATTTATTTTTCAGTGTACCATTCTCTCTCTCTACAGTGCCTCCACTCGCTGGGTGATAGACGAAGTGTTGTTTCATATCAATGCCCAAATATTCTCCTACCTGCTTGAGGGCTGTACTGATGAACGGTGTGCCATTGTCACTTGAATTTTAGCTTGGAATACCCCACTTTGGAATTATGTCCTTCAGTAGAGCCTTTGCTACTGCATCTGTGTCTTGTTTGGATGTTGGAAACGCCTCTACCCATTTTGAGAATATGTCTACTACTACCAGGCAGTACTTCTTACCCTCGCTTGGTGTCAATTCAATGAAATCCATCTGTAAATGGTCAAATGGTTTGTTTGGTGTAGGGTGCGCTGCCTGTTCTGCATGTGTGCCCCTGCCTTCATTGTGTTTTGCACGTGAGACACTTTTGCAAAAATTTTGACAGTAATTAGAAAAGCCGTTTGTAAACCATCTTTTATTCACTTCAGCTGTCATTCCCCCTTTTGACACATGTGCTTTCCCATGTGTCAACTTAGCATAATAGGGAAACATACATTTAGGTAAACAAGGGTGACCTTCTGGGCATGTCCATACACCCTGCTGTATGGTGCAGCCAGCTTTTCGCCAGAGAGCCTTTTCCTTTCAAAAAATCTTTTACTATCATGTGTTTCATGGAATGGAAACATTTCCTAGACTGTAAGTAAGTCTTTGTTCAATGCGAATGAGCTCATGCTTATTATTAACAACATTAAAACACTTATCACATTGCGCAACTGATACAGCTTCTCGCCTCCCCCCTGTGTGCACCTTTATGTCTTTGTAAAGCACTTAAATGTGTAATTCTTTACATTGAGCAGCTATATGGTTTCTTTCCTTTTTTTTTTTTTTTAAAGATTACTACCATGAGTTAAACTCTAATCACACTGTGAGCACTTATATGGCCTCTCCTCTGAGAATGTGTAGGTGTCTTCTTAAAATATTTAATACTGTAAAACAGCATTTTAATTTAATACTATAAAGAGCAATATGCCTCCTTAGCATGGGGTTAAATTTAGTCAAAGAAGGTGAATGTAAATTGTCACTTCAGTTTTTGTTTTGGTAAATGATATGCCTTAATTTTTACAGCTCAGGCATACACATCAAATGCACTCATCACCACTGAAGCCAACCATACTGGCGTTTTTGGGAGGTAAGAGAAAACTGGAGAACCTGGGGAGAACTCATGGGAAGATGGGGAAAACATACACAGAAACTCCACACACACATCCTGAGTCCAGGATCAACTGAAGATCCTGTAGCTATGAGACAGCAACACTACACTTTGTGGCTTTTTGCAACTATGTCATTTATTTGGGAATTTGAACAGACTATGGAGACTAGGGGGACTAAATAAATGTCCTAAACATTATAAACAATAATGGTTAAAATGTAATGCATTTGCCAAAGTGTATATGTTATTCTTAAAAACTGGGTAACTGTAACATCGCGAGCCATTGTAGTATCGCCAACCACCTCACAGGCGGAGCCGCGGTCAACCTAAAGTAGGTCCTAAAGTAGGTCCAGTCGCTAGGTGACGATCACGTGACCGCAATCGGGGGTTGATGCGCCGCAGCTGTGAGCCATGCTTAAAAGACGCCAAGCTACATATATATATATATATAATCATGTATTGTATATTATATTGTATTATTATATAAAGGGAAAGCTTTTGGCAAGGTCATCGCTGAGCCTGGTTACACAAGCACGACATCAAAACAATACACATACCTGATAGGAATATGTTTGAAAATGATTGATCAAAATGGGTCAACTGAGAGGGATATCCAAACACACCTGGCTTTAATGTCTCAAACACTTCATGACTGACCTCTTACAATCACATTTCCTTATTACAACAATGATTACTACAAAAGTACAAGCTTAATATTAATGTGGTTTCATTGATCCGATATCCATAAAGCTCTCACACTCAGACAGCTCTCGCACACCTCTCACACTCATACAGCTCTCGCACACCTCTCACACTCATACAGCTCTCGCACACCTCTCACACTCAGACAGCTCTCGCACACCTCTCACACTCATACAGCTCTCGCACACCTCTCACACTCAGACAGCTCTCGCACACCTCTCACACTCATACAGCTCTCGCACACATACAGCTCTTGGTTTGATTTTCTTAAAGTTGTATCTCTTTTTAATTGCCTTGTATGAATTCCTTTATTTTTTTTTTGCAGAGATTATTGCACATGTCCCATTAAGCCGTAGTGAATATAATCAGTTTAATGTTCTTAAATGTTCTGGAATTTCTCACATTATTGCATGTGTCATTAAGCTGTAGAGAAGATATTTCAGCTTTTATCAGCTATAGCTAAATCTCCTATTTTTTGCTTAAAGAAAGAATATATTGTTATCTGTATATGACAATAAAACTTGAAACCATGCTATGTAACATTTATTTCACATTTCCAGCCAGAATATTCATATTTGTGTTTACTTGTGTCTTTGTTTCCTCTCCTGAAATAATTGTTAAAATCACCCAAGTTGCATTGCATAAAACCCAATAACACAAATAGCAAAGACAGTTAAACAAAGCCTACAGTGTGCTTTATTCTCCCCAAATATAGAGGATATTAAGGGCAACTTCAGACAATAGAAAACATCTCTGTATTTTTCTAGGTTACTGTGGATAGTGGGAATATAAATAATTACAATATGCATTTGTAGGACAGTAGATAATGCAAACAGAAAATGCAAAACCTTTGTGTTAAAAGGATGTCTTTGAGTATATGTTGAATGAGTGCTGAGCACGATTTCAGCACCTGTTCGAAGGTACTAATCTACAGTATGTCTAGGGCAGATTATCCACTGAAACAATAATGTGATCACCATATGCGTTATGTAACTGCCTCCATTCACAAGAAAGGAATCCTGCTAGAAACGTATTTACATCATAGTTATATCATGTTACTTCCTAGCTGTAAGGATGCGTGATACTGTTCATGACCACAGAATACACATTTTATTGCAGATATACCTCTAAGGAAAAACACTGATGTCAACATATATTAGAGAAAGCATTTGAATCAATTTCTACCTCAATCTATAAGGGGTTTTAAATTGTAGTGTGGACAAACCAGGTTTTTCATGTCCCCAGTGTCACCAGTTTAAGTTAGTCTCTCTGGTGTGAATGAGTTGATGTCTTGTAAGATGACTACTTCGAGTAAAACGCTTCCCACACTGTGAGCAGTAATACAGCTTCTCTCTTGTATGAATATGCTGGTGTTTTCTGAAACTACGTAGATTTGTACAGCTTTAATACAGATGATCCTGCAGTGCAGAACTCTTCCCACACTGTGAGCAGTAATATGGCTTCTCACCTGTGTGAACGAGCTGGTGGATTGTAGGAGTACTCCGCTGTGAAAAGCTCTTTCCGCACTGTGTGCAGTGATGCGTTTTCTCTCCTGTGTGAATGCGCTGGTGTATCTTGAGATCACTCAGGAGTGTAAAAATTGTTCCACACTGTGAGCAATAATATGACTTTTCTCCTGTGTGAGCTTTCTTGTGTAAAACTCATCGCACAGTCTGTGCATTGTTTTTTTTTTTTTTTTTTCCCCGTTTGTGATTTTTGAGAGTATGCTGGCATGCAAAACTCCCACAATGTGAGCTTTTGCTCTTCTGTGAATATGATGGTGTTGCTGAAGATAGATCTTTTTAGCAAAACACTTCCCACGTAGTGAGCAGTAGTGAACGCTGTCCTTGCCAGTTTCGGCATGAATCCTTCTGCGATGTTGTTCAGCATCAAGTGAAACAGATGATGACATTTCACTCTGTAGCAGAACAGCAGACAAAAGCAATAACCTTAGAAAGTTTTGCCCCATGGCGATGCATTTAAGATACCTGGTAATAATGTGTCTCGAAGTAATAGGGTCAAAAGCAGCCTGCTGAGATAGATAACCCAAGTTCTCCTTGTCATCATCCTCTTCTTCTTCCTCCTGCTCGTCATGTCTGAGAGTAGATGCCACAGCCTTATCTTCACATTTGCTACCTGCTGCTGAGCTTCTGTTTTATGTCGCTACTCGGTTGTTGATCTTCCGGAATGACTACATGTTTAGGGCCTGTTTAGGGTTCGCCTGATCTACTGCTCTGAAAAAAAATGCAACAAATTTGACTTTTGCCTTTTTGACATTTTCGATTTTCCTAGTTTCTTTACGTTTGCTGAGGTTAAGGTCAATTACAGTAAAATTAACATTAGCTCATGTGGTGTGCACAAAACTTCACATGCTTCAGCGGTAACTGTGTGATCTGAATGACTGACATACCTCTCTCTTTTTTAAAATAAAATTTTAAATGCATCCAGCATAGGCAAATAAATGATTTACTGGTAACTTCAATGAGAACTCAAAGAATAAAAGAACAGATAATATTAAATATCATACAAAATTTATTTGTAGATTATCATAGTGATGAAAGAGGTGATCCAATCAAATAACTGACAGTCCCAATCCGGGAGGCCCTGGACCGCATTCTGGCTATCTCTGGTACAAATGAATCACGGATGTTACAAATCTAAGTACTTCAATGAATAAAACATTTAACATCACCAAAAAAAAAAAAATTATTGTAATAAAAAAAATAAATAAATAAAAAATTTTACCCTGACATTACCCTAAACACTAACGAGGTGCATAGCTTCATATTAAAGTGAGATTTAATTGCCATTTATCTCAAATAAATCTCACTCCAAGATGCACTTCAGTACCGTGGATGTGATGTGATGTGGATGTAATTAAATGTCTTGACTTCTATGTATGTGTGTCCTAGTCCTCTAAGGATGCTTTAGAACAAAACACTCATGGTGCTTGGTAATGTGATTCGACAGTGTGTCTGTATGTTTTTGTAGTTAATCTGGAATCAAGTGTTTCCTTACTATATTACAAAAACAAAGCTAATAGAATCGTACAAATATGATGAAGAACAACTCAACACTTTACTTGAAGCCATCATTTTAGACATTTCTAATGTATTATAATGAATACTGTATACAATAAACTGTATATAATCTACGTACAGATAGTATGAATATGGTGCATATGCTTCATGAAATTCTATCACTGGATCTTTACCTAAATAGACGATTGTAGTACCAATTCAGTCCAAAAAAGACATTTCCTTTCCAAAATCCTTTCAACATATTAGTTAAATGGCTTTATCTCTGACTGAAGGTTTGTCTAGAGCAAATTCTCCAAGATGTTACATTGGTTAGGAACATTGCAGGAAATTGAAGAAAACTGGCTAAAGTATTAGCAATTTCTAGCACTAGAATGAAATAGTTTAATGTTACTAGGCCTACTAGATTATCACGAAATGGAATCACGTATTAAGGTTTCCTGGTGCGTTTACAATTGTAATACAGTACATGTGTATTAAAGAGGAATGTACATACCAAGCAAGTGAGTTTGTACAACAAAAAAAAAAACTAAAACTCTCACTTCAGCACTCGCTGTTCTGTGCAGCAGGACTTCCCTTCTCGTTCATAAATGTGGTCAACGTGAAATGATGCTTTAAAACTCAGCTATATTTACAATGGCCCAATCCTCCTTCAGTGATGGCATTAAATCTCATGTGTGTGGATGTTATTATGAAGAGTATTATGTGTTTCAACAATAATTAGGCGTCACTGTTATAAACAATGATGAGAGATATGGGCCGGGATGGGGACTGTCATTTCCCTCCAGGAAGAAATGTTCTTTTATTTATCTTTGTGTCATTTCCCTTAATTTGAATTTCTCAGTGCAGACAGGAAACAATATCCTCAGCATGGAAATACTACCCCAGAACAGTAACCTTTTACCCTTGAACAGATGTGAAAGCATGCATTGCCATAATGCTCTGGGGTGTGAGGGTGTTTTTAGAGGCAGACTGGGCCAGCGTCCTCCCTGACCTTGTTACTGTGGTGTCTGGCGGCTTTAACACTGTGAGTGGATCTCAGGAGACTGAAACATGTGATGGTAAATTAACCTATAAACATAGTTTAGCAATTTTCATTTTTTTGACTAGAATTTTTTTCCTTTTCTTTCCTCGCACAGTTTCACATGATTTGAACTGATTTTCACTAAAAGCAAAAGCAACAACAACAACAATAAACAGTCCTGCAGGTTAGATCAAGTCCCAGTCTGGACACTGCCCTAATTCCTACATCCTGGAAGAAATCCTATAACTTGTACAAAAACACTATATTGTCATACATATAAATGTTTTATTGTAGCTTATATATACACAATGAAACGACAAGCCGAAAAACTGAGAATTTGCTTAGTTGTGAATGCAGTAATAATAAAAAATAACCTGCAGAAGTAACCAGTTCATATGCACATACTATATAATAAAGAAATAAATAAAAAATCTAGCGTTTTTCTTCGTTGTGCAGGCGAAACTGTTATGTTCATGGAAGTTAAATTAATATCCGGTCTCACAGAAAAAAGAAATCAGGTTTACCTTATTTGTAGTGTCTTCTATATGTTGAATATCAACTTGGATATCAATTCAATGACAATCAAATTGCACTGCATGTGCATTAATGTTCCAGAAGCTGAGTGCCACAGATATGCAATGCAAACTGTTTTTGTGGAAGCACAATAATTATTTTCCAATACGAGCATTTTTATAAATTAATACCGTGTCATACTTTTAATTTGATTATTATCAATAAAAAACAATGCTAACAATAAATAACAACATTTATTGTTGTGGAACGACCAGTAAGTTTTTATTAATGCTTACATTATGGCAGCTATAAACGGTCACCTCCTTTCAGAATTCTTTTCTTTTTTCAAATATTTCATTTCTTTTTTCATTTTCAAGTTGATATAAAAACAAAAACCCACTACCACCACTAACAACAACAACAAAATCACAGTTTGTCAAGTTTCTGAGAGGACTGCTCTGTCGTGAACAGCACACACTGCTGGAAGCTGTTCAGTATCCCAGACATCCAAGAAAATTTGCACTCCAACACATTTCTGTGAACTTCTATATAAAGGTCTTTTTCTTGCTCCTTGCAGTCTCCCATGGCGATATAACTTTAGGTCTGGCAGTGAACTCTGACCCACCGAGTACTTCTCAACTCCATACTCCACTATAAATCCATCATTCCGGCAGCACCTCACTGGATAATGACCCTGAGCACACTTCTTATTCACTTCCCCCCTTTCCAACCCTGAAATAAAACCACAGCAGTACGGTATGGGTTTTACATCATATCTTCTAATGAAGCCAAGTTTTCTCCTAGTTATTAATATGTGAAGATTTAATATGAAGCTGATGCTGCTGGTCATGCTGGACATAAGAACTATTTATTGATGCTGTTGATGTTTGGAAGGCATCACACATAGTTAGTTTTTTCAACCTGTCACTGAATCACACACACACACACACACACACACACACACACACACACACACACACACACACACACACACACAGGGTCTCACCTTGCTGCAGACAGCTCTTATCTTCTGCCCCCTTCTCCCCTCTTACTGACGTGTGGAGAAAGGAGATTGGAGTGTGTGTGTGTGTGTGTGTGTGTGAGATCTAGTAAGTAGTCATCCAGTGTCAGTGTTTTGTAATAGTCAGAAGTTTTCTGGCACAAAAACATCTTTAAAAGCCAGACTCTCTCTCTCTCTCTCTCTCTCTCTCTCTCTCTCTCTTGCTCTCTCTCTCGCTTACTCTCTCTCTCTGCATCTTTTGGAAGGTATGGTATGTCCATATACACCTTCCACAGTTCACCTGCAAACAGGTGAAGAAAAACAGGAAAAGAAAGCGTATTACACGTAAAACACTTTGACCTTGAAAAGAGAGTGAGGTGAAACTCAGAGACAGCCAGACAGACCAACAGAGGTTGTGTGCACATCAGATTAGATGCCTGATGGAGAAAAGCCCGATGGAGAAAGATTTTGCAGTGAGCTACAGGAGAAGAGAATATTTAAGGAAAAGGGATTAACTTGAGATATGAATGAAGATCCAGGTGTAGATTATGAGGCAGTAGAGGTGATGAAGCAGTAACAGAGAGATGGGAAAACACACAGACGAGTGAAAGACCCCCATCAGATGGATGAAATGTTGATCTGAAATTCCACCAAGGTTCTCAACCTTGATGATGTGCCTTGAGTGCAAATCTTTACTCAGCCAGAGATAATAAGCTTAACATCTGTATCCATGTGGTCCACATATGCTAGCTTAGTTTCCTTAGCAGGAAGAAATGAGATAAGACTCACTTTTTCACCTACCTTTACTGAATTTGCCTAATTTATCCTGATGATCCTTGGAGCTTTCTGAACGTGTGAATTACTCTCTGGTGCTATGTGTGGTCCCACATGAAGTGTTGAAATCTCACCTGAATACTGTAGATCAATAACCAAGATTTGCACCTAATAACTGCTACTTAATTCATAAATACTGTCCTGTGCTTGACTGTTACTCACAATCTGCTCATATTGATCATCCAGTAACCTATCCAATATCATCCAGAAGAGAATGAGTACGAGCCTTCCTTTTGAGTCTTGTTCCTTTCAAGGTTTCTTCTTCATTTCTCCTCAGGGAGACTCCACCATTGTTATCTCTGACTTGCTCATTATGGTTCTAAATTTACATCCATACATTTCTGTAAAGCATGATGATAATGTCTTATGTTAAATGCTGTATACTGAAACTGAAATCTGCAATCATGCCTAGGAAGTAAACAGACAGAAAGGTAATAATTAGCGAGTGTTGATGTTCAGTTTTCCATCTCTCTCTCTCTCTCTCTCTCTCTCTCTCTCTCTGTCTCTCTGTGCGTGTGTGTGTGTGTGTGCGCGCGTACATGCATGTGCTGTTGTGGAGCTTTGCTTTTCTTCCTCTCTCCCGAGGACCATTAGAGCTGTGACCCCAAGCATGGAGCCTGTAATGAGCTTGTTTGCAACACAAGCTGAAACAGCAGCAGCTCCTTAATCACAATACACACCTGCAGTGAGTAACATGAACCAGGCGAATAAAGAGAAGTTAATAAGGGCACTTACTTTACACGCACCCGGGTAAAGATACACACTCACTTAGCCAGATACTCCAGCTGTTTAAAAGTAAAAAAAAAAAAAAAAAAAAAAAAAAAAAAAGATAATGATTATTTTGCTATTTGAGGTGAGATGAAGAAGTTTCAACATTGTTCCTGTTTCAAATGAATGGAGAAAGGCCCGGTCATGCGTGTACAGCGGAAACCAACAGTAACCTTCGTGAGTTATGACGTCGTGCTGTTAATATTGGGACCTGTGTTACAAGTTGTGACAACGTGCACGTGCACATTTGCACTTTTGCTACAGACCTCAAACGTGAGTGGAGAGTAAACATCAACTTCTGTGTCAAAGTTGAGAAATCGCCAGTGGAGAAATGCTTCACAAGCACAACCCTTAAAAATGTCCATTGTGCGTCATTGCCCTGATTTCTGCCCCTCTTGAAGCGTCAATGCCATTTAAAACCCCTTGCCCGGCTTAACGCTTTATAGCCGTAGGCTTCCTGAAGCATATGAAGAGTCTCCGTTCCTGATTTCCCACGTTTGACAAAGAATTTGATGTTTGAGCTATGCGTAAAATCACAACGCCCATGTACACATCGTTACTAGAACACGTTTAACATAAGTCCCGATGTTGCTGCATGAGCATGCCGTGCGTCGTTTGTTTGCAATGGGATCAGTCTCAGAACTTTTTGATGTCACCTCGTAATGATCACTTGGTCTTTGAACATGACTATTATGTAAATTCCTCACTATGTTCATGCCTAAACACACAAACATGGCTTATGTTTGTTCCTCAGAATATCAGAGATCACTTAATTACAGAAATGTTCGTGAGTCAAATCTTCTACCTTGAGGTGTTGAATTTCCACAGAAGGAGAAATTAAAATTCAATGGATTTTGCTCCTCTACAAATGTTGAACGGAGCATGGAGGAGAAAAAATGCCCAGAGGGAGCTGAACGGAAAATGGTGTCAGACATTTAGTTATTCATCCATATCTATTTTCAACCACAAAATTGGAGCCATTTGCCAGGTGCTGTGAGTCTCATGTTTCTGCTAGGGATATTTTATCAACCTTTAGCTGCTCCTGCACAACTCTG
>JAQQZR010002773.1:9588-32095 GCA_030068235.1 Notoglanidium macrostoma
ATAAAATCCATCAGTTCTAAGAAAAGGGGGTGAGAGAGAACTGTGGAGGAAGGAGTACGGAGAGTTTCAGGGTTTCAGGATGAGAAAGTCTATGTAATGATCAAAAAATCTCAATAATGTACACACAATTCTCAACACCCGTGCAAGGTCCATGTCAATTAACTTTTGTTCCGCTGTTATTCTGCTGTTACATTGTCTGCATAAAAGATGTCATAGCTATGTGATAGCTATCAACATCTTTAGACTAACCCATTTAAAGTGCTTGATTCTTAGTATCCATTTTGGCCAGTTGCCTAGCAACAGTGTTCTGACAATTACCTACTTGAATGGTGAGCATATTTATATTCCCTCTTCACTTCCACATTTGGGAACATACAGTTAGTCAAAAAGTTCATCGATCACTTCTTCAGTGTAAAAAGATTGCTAAAGTGTTCAGTATAAAAACAACAAAGAAAACCTAGGGCAAGAAGTAATGCAGTATATTTCAAATGAATAAAGGCTGCACATAAGGAATCAATCATAGTGGGGATGCTGTTATGTTCAGAAGTATTATTTCCATTGATACCACAGCAATTTGTCACTGATTACTTTTTTTATTGATTCATGACACAGTCTATTTGCAAAATGACTACTAAATGTTGCTGCGTAAACATCAGAGTCAGAGCACCTGAAAAGGGCAAAATATAAAGAGAACCGATGCTGTCTTGGAAAAGCCAGTTGCTACTCGTTGAGAACATTGCAGCAAAACAAAGAGACAGGAGTTCAAGTTTAAAGCTAATATGCCAATCATTGCAAAATGTCAAAATGTGATAAAGCTTTTAATGTAATGTCTGAATTTCTCTCATTTATACCAGAAACCTTTGCTTTCCAGAAGCATGATGAGGCATGCGGTAATCATGTGAGTGGGGTTTTCGTGTAGGGCTGGAGGAGGAATGCACTATGATGTAATAGGGAAAGATGCCAGATTGAGGAATGCGGTATTCAAGTACATGCAGTACTGCGCACTCTAGACTCTTCCTTAAATGTTAGTAATCTATTCATTATTAGCCTTAGATTATGTAGCTCATCTTGAATACAAGTCCCTGAGCAACAGTTACTATAGAAACAATAAGGTATTTAACCAAGTGCGTTAATATAAACTTGTGATTTACTTATCTTATTAAAAATGAATTAAAATCACAATGCTAAAGTTGTAGTTTCTACTGAAATGCGTCCATCACTAAAGTTTAACCCACATCCACAGAAACCTGTGACATTTAGAACTTAAAAATTTCCCCTACCTAATTAAATTCTTGAGTCTGATCGGTTCGAACCTCGGACAGTAGTTACGGCCGAAAATCAAATCACAGGTTTATATTAATATGTTTGTTCTGATACATCATTGTTTCTATAGTATCTACTCATACAGGGACTTGTATAGTCACATTTAACAAATCATAATAATAAAAAAAAAACAATGTGAAATCACTAATGTGGTTAATATGCTTAATGTGAAGTGGTGTTTATTTAGCATTTTTGGAAGCAGTCTCCAGTGTCGGTTCTTTGTAAGAGTTGGAGGTAACTTTAAGCTGTACTGTTACAATATCCAAGAATGTTTTTTTTTGTTTGTTTTTTTTTAACCTGTGGGTCGAATCAGGCTTGAGAATGAACATCGCAAACAAAAATGCCTTTAGACACAAGTTTAAGGAGTTGAAAGCTGAATAATCTAGAATATCAGTATCATTAAAGTTATCAAATCCTCTGACCTTCCAAGCAATGACATGACTGAGTAATGATGAAAAACAGTTCCTCCTCTTATTTTATTCTTTTCTAATTTTAGATTTCCTTTGTGCAGTTCATTCATAGTTGCCAAATTAGCAAGAGCATGGATATTCAAATCAGTTACGGAAAGAAAGGCAGCTAAGGAGCCAACAGTACAGCGATTCAGACTTGGCTTTGTGTAGTGATAGGAAAAGCAGCTGTTTTCAGTGAGTCAGATCTTTTGAGTGAGTCGATTCTTTGATAACTCCCCAAACGGATCCCAAACCGCTAACCTGGACAACGTTTGTGGTGATAAGACCAGGGCTTGTCTTCTTTGCCTAGTGAAATCTTATTATATTAATCATTGCATTAAGAATGTGTTTGTTGAATACGTGTAAGGAGACATTTCTTTAATATCTATGTAAGGAGTCTCCAGTGTCAGCACTTTGTAATGGAGGCAGAAGTGACCCTGTAATTTAACATTTCCTGCAATTGGAAAGACTTTAAATTGGATGCTTTTGTGTTTCTTAGTAATATGACATGCCACTTTTTTTGTCTTATTAGAAAGAGAAAAAAAGAGGCTGCTGAGAGAACAAACGTTTCAAACTCTTATAAGTGAACCTTTTAAGGTGGTTCTGCTAAATTAATATAACTGCTGTAACCAATTTTCTGGTTTCTTCAAGTTCATGTCTTAAAATCCTGGGTGCTGGGTTGACATTCACTTGTCAAAACAAATCCGTCCACTTATTCCAAGGAATCCTGGCATTTGCAACTACTAATCAATACACCCATATATTTGCACACCTGGTTCACATCAGCAGGGGGTTATTAAAGTAAATCAGATGTGTTGGCGAGATCTAACAAACAACTAGGACCTTGGGAAGATGTTTGAGAGACAAATCTCTATGTTTGGGGTATTACACAAGACAGTGCCACTATGTCTATCTAGATCTTTAGTGCTCAAAATAAAGTATTATCCATATCTCTATTTGGATTTAACCTGGAAGTGGGTGTGGACTAGATTAGAAGGATTTTTTCCCTCAAACTCCTAAACTTGTACAGCTTCCTAACCTCAGCGACTTCACTCACATTCGTAAGTCTCAGGCAGACACTCTGTGGAAATGTCCACCAAGATTTTTCTATCTTATGTGACCGAATAAGCTAGAGAACGATCTTTCCAAACAACAATGTCTTTCTCCAAATCAAGACGCTGTTGGTTAACGTTGACCATAATAGCCAGCTTATAATATCAGGTTTTATTTCGTTATTTGGATCTGTTACCTTCCAGAAAGATCAGAAAAATTAACCGGACACGTTATGATTATCTACCATGTCATGCTGGGCACAGTGCTGCTGCTAGTTAAACTGGGGTCTTTAAGCATCACTTCATTCGATTGATTGTAAAATGCGACATTGATACAAACAATTTTTCCGAAGGGTTGTACACTAAATTTCACAAATTAAAAGAGATGGATCTTGTATTTGGTTCACAATGACTGATTTCCCAGTACACCCTCTCACATACATACTCACATTTGTCCTTCCACCTTTCCTCCTACTCCCTTCCTGTCATTTGTTCTCCTTGCATTTCTAATAAAGTAAAGTGTGTGTGTGTGTTTCCTTATCATCTGACTGGTACACAGTAGGATGTCTGTTGGATGTTGTTCCAATAAAAAATAAACCTCTTTAACACAATGGGTCATAAATCCAGGGTCATTATTCAGTAAAGCTATGTACACAGGAAATACACTGCATCCCAACACCTGCTCTACTAATTACACCAGTCGTGATCCATGTGCTTTAGGTCACTGCCTTCTGCTAAAAATAAATTGACCTCAGTTTGGACTTCAAATTACAAAGCCTTAAATCAAGGACTTGGAAATACTCACTTTCCTCGTCACTGTATGGTTGACTTTGTTCTTTTAATTGGACTCTTCCTGTTTAAAGTTGCTTCAACTTTTTCAAAATGGACTTCTGTTTTTTAAAGTTGAGAATTTTTTATGTGAAGTTGGCTTCTTTTTTTAGTTTTATTTTTATTTCGACTTTTTTTTTCTTCTTCAAATTAAGTTCAATCTGTATCAACAGTGGACTAATTAAAGTTGACTTCTATTAATAATAGTTGACTCGTTTTATTAAAATTGACTAATGTTTACTTCTTTTTTTAAAGTTGATTTATTCAAAGTTGACTTTTTAAGGTTGACTTGTTTTTATTAAAAGTCGATTCTTTATTTCATGTTTATTTAATTTCTTTTTTTTTTTTTTTTTTGGTTGTCTCTTTTAATTAAAAGTTGACTTATTTAATGTTGACTTTTATTTAAAGCTGAGTCCTTTTTTTTTTAACGTTGACTTATTTTAAGTTGACTCTTAAAATAAAGTTGTCTTAAAATTTGAAGTTGTCTATTTAAAGTTGACTCATTTTATTAAAATTCGACTCTATTTAAAACTGACTTTCTTTTTAATGTTGACTTCTTTTTAGTCCGTTTTTTCTTGACTCTTTTTAACTTGACTTTTTAAATTTTTTTTTATTAAAGTTGACTTCTATAAGAACCCTTCTTTGTCCATTTTCTCTTACTTTAGTTTCTCCTAAAGACCTACCTCTTTCGGAAATACTTGGACTAGCACTTTATTTATTCTTCACTTTGAGAAAAACAACAACAACAACAAAACTTTCCGTATTACTTGCCAACAGAGAAATATATTACTAATCTTCTCTGTTGATACTCGCTCTGATTTCCCCCCATGTTTCTCAGATGTTGTTCTGTCATTCTCTTCCTATCCGTGTAGCTGAATGATGAATAATATGGATAATGTCGAAGTTTATCTCTTTGCAAACTGCCGTGAATACATCAGATAACAATGACATGACCTAACATATCTGCTCCACGTACTTAATTTGGAGCTGGAATTATAGGACTTTAAAGAATAGAGATGAGGTAATATCATACATGAGCACCAGCCAATCACACACAATTGATGGGATCTGAACACACCCATCATTTACTCCTTACATTTTTCATGCCTGTTTTTACCCCATAGAGATGTGGTGACAAATGCCAAAATGACGTTTCTTCTGATCGCCAATATAAGCTTGTCCTAGGTCAAATAGTACAGCACCAATGTGATTTTTTTTTGGATACAGTGTCCATCCTGGGAAAACCGGGTGTGAGGCAGTGACACACCCTGAATGGGACACCAGTCCATGACGGGGCAAAAGAACACAAAGATTCACGCAATTTAGCACAGACAGGAAAATAGGAAAATGACCTCAAGGTTAAAACTGGGGATCCTGGAAAATTACAAACAAGGAAGAAAGGGAAGAGGTGGATGCAAATATACTGGTTGGACTTTGTCTCACAGAAGCCCAGGGCAGTACCCCTCCAGAGTCTCCACGGACGTAATTCAGTTTTTCATTCCCTGTTTACTTCCTTTTCTGGTCCAATAGTCATTGCGATGTTTGCCAATACCTTCTGTAGTTTCAGTTCCTTGTTTTGCATGCTCATTTGCTATTCCCAGTTTGACCATTCTTTGGATTGTTTGAAGACAGGTGTCTTATTAAGTGTCATGTAACTTTTACCTGTTTGGATTTTGCATTTTTCTTTAGCATACTTGCTAAGTCAATGTATCGAAGCCCAGAGTAGTGCTACCCGATAAATATGATGGTTTACCATGAAAATGCAAAAGTTCCCCCATGCAATGCTGTATCTCGTTCACTATATCTCATTCCGTTTACCATCAAGACATCAACAAGATTCCTCTCACTGTTAATTTGAAGCACTCTAGACTGGGCCACTGCCATTTCTAACCCAGTCGTCACGCCAACCAAATTATTCCCAGCTTTACTGCTCTTTGTTTTGCCATGTGGTTTGAAGGTTGGTGCTTTCTGTGCATAGCCTTTGTTTGTTTGAGATTTTGGATTGTGTTTTAGTGAATACTCCGAACTTTGCTTTTCATGCTTCTACTGGTTCTTTTCATACTAGTTATTAAACTTTGAAAAGTGCTCTGAACAAGAATGATGTTGGGGAAAAAAGATGGAAAACCTTGTTTTATCAATGAAATGCTTGGCCACTTTGCATTGATGTTTTTTTTTTTTTTTTACTTGAGTGTATTAAATGTGTCTCAAGGAAAAGGTTTACATTTAAACCTGTGGTTTAAATACTTCCAGTAATTATGGAGTGGTGGCTAGTATCTAGGAATGACAAACAAACTTCGCTGGAAGACTAAATAAAGAAAAACCAAACAGCATAATTATGCAGGCTGATTAAATTGGCATGTTTTTAAATGATACTTTATCAGCATATGCCACAAGATCATGACTGTAGTTTTCTGTCAAATATATCATATGTATGATATGGTAATGTGATCATATCTCTACGTGTGATGCAAACATGTAAGGCAGGAAAAGACACCCGATAGCGCTATGTTGTCTGTGCTTTGTTAATTTCTAGACAATTTAAAACACATCGCAAACAAAAACAATGAAAATGTTGAAACTATTACACAATATTTTTGATAGCCTGGATCTTGTAAAACGATTGGTGGAAAGCAAAAACAGACCATTTTTAATGTGAGAGGAAGAAATTTATAGATCATAGACATGAACATGACAGATTCAAATTGCTAAAAACATTGTCACATTGTAGGAGAACACTAACGTTTCAAAATGGGCTTTCTAACAAAACCGTATATCATAGTCTTGATTTTCTGTCACAGCAGCTCTCACATTAGTTCTAGCTACAATGCATCATATTAATGCCAAACCGCCCACATAAACCTATTGTTTATGTATATTGTTTACACTTATGAAGTGTAATGGATGCGTCGTTTGTGAGGAGATGGTTATTTAGCATTTTGGAAGGAGTCTCCAGTATCAGCCCTTTGTAATGTTCACGTAAACAAACATACAAACTAGGAAAATAAAAAGTGCTTGTTTTCCTATAGCATGACCCTAAGTGTCTATCAAATTAGGAGGCGGGGCTACAACATACAAGAACTCTGCATGACTAACAGCTTTCTAAAACTTTCCAGAAGAAGATTTAGGAATATGGGAGTAACATGTCTTTTTAGGTTTAGTTGAAAAGTCCTTGCTATTTTTCCTGTAAACACTAAAACACTAAACACTAAACACACAGCAAACACAGGCTTGCTGTTTTGAACTTAAATCTGGTGTGTGTGTGTGTGTGTGTGTGTGTGTGTGTGTATGTGTGTGTGTGTGTGTGTGTGTGAAGTGTGCTATTTCCTGTGCTCAAGGGCGCTACAATAAAACAACACTGAACTTTCCACCCATTTTGACACTCGGTTTATTTATGAAAAGAAAAAGTCAGAACCTCAGCAGGCGTACTGAATAATATTTACACGGAATCGCCATCAACTACCTCACATCCTCAGAGAGAGAGAGAGATAAAACTAGAGGAAATTGGTATAGTTTTCTTAAATCTAATGCCACCGAGCTACATAAAGTAATATTTAAATAGACAGGCACAAGTGAACATCAGTATTATATTAATTCTGGATGCTACTCTATGTTTTATCTTCTACACACAATCCAAGATGTTAGATTGTGTATACGAATCTGCTCATGTTTTATTAAGATTTTATAATATATTTAATGCTATATTTAATACAAATCTTCAATATACCAATAGCTCTTTTTTATAGCTCCTCCTATTTTCAGAATAGTGTTCAGGATAAAATCAAACATCAGTAAACACATATATTAATCATATGATATGGAAAAATTCTGTAGTGATACGATTTTTGTTCCTAAACGAGTTAGGAATTTACCACTAAAAATAATAGCAGTATAATGTTTATTTTGCTTATAGGCGACAGCTGGAATATGCAACAGCAAAACAATTTTGATCAATTAAAATTCCGTTTAAATGTATTATTGAGCAGTTTATTTGTGATTACTGGCACAAACAATTAAACTCATAATAATTTGGACTAGACCTGACTGGTAATGGCATAATCAACGCAATGACATCATTTATTAATTAATATGTAGTTAAGTATGCAGAAATGTTCAGATGAAGGAATCTGTACATATTGTTTTATACATAATGCACTTTTCACCCTAAAACAAGTAAAAGTGTGTGTGTGTGTGTGTGTGTGTGTGTGTGTGTTTCCCTCCCACACACAATATGAGGATGTAGGATGTTATCATAATGAACCAGTGTCCAAATACACACTGTTACTACACTCTATGGGCCAATAACACACACAAGTACATGCACACACTGCACTCAGTGACCTCTCACACTGCATATACCTAATCATCAGAGTGAACATTTTTTTTGTTGTTTAAAACATAATGAATGTCTATGGCACACTGCAAAACCAAGAATCACTTTGATTCTTTGATTTGATTGATGATTTTGGTTCCTCATGGTCACTAGTCAATTATCAAGTGTGACTCCTGCTTGGATGGAATTAAAACGTGTAACCCTTTCTGGATAGGATTGAAGACCCCTTACATGTTACTTCACCACGAGGGATCTCCGACAAGTCCATGCAAAATAAAAATTCCTGTAACGATAGCAACTACAGGGAAAAAAAATGACAATGGAACATTCCATCCTTTTTATTTATGTAAATATTTTTCTCCTGCATATATTGCTCTATTTGGCACAATATGGCTTGAGAATTGTCCAGGTAAGTTCCTACCTCCAATAGGCAGAAACTCTTGCTTTATCAATGATGAAGATGGCAAGGTTTCAACAATAGAGAGAAACAGTCAGTGAGCAGGACATCTTGGTGGTCCAAGAAAATAATTGGAATCCAATATCACACTGAAAAGGTTTTTAGATAAAATACAGAGTAGCCTTTGGGATAATTGTTTGTTTTTTTCCTGCCAACTTCCTGCCCTGAGAGTTTATTTCTTATGTTGCTGCCGTTGTTTGTATTTATTGTATGTCAGATATTTGCTCATGCACTGACGTCATGTGGTAGAAAATCTCCAATTTGAATGTGCATGTCCATGGCCTTATCATGTATTTATAATTACATTAAATGTTATCTACAGTGTGTAGATCATCTTTTTTTAGTTAAAAATAAGAAAACATCATTATCCAGTAAAAAAAAAAAAAATCATACTCTTTATAATGGTGTTCCTGAGCTGATATGAGTCATCTGGACACTCTGGTAGTAGTAATTCACAGCCAGACTTGCATCAGTGCTGTCAGGTCGGATTTGGTTGTAGGTTTTCATACGTTTGTCGTACACCAGCCAAGACACGTCAAACATTGTCATGTCATGCGCTAAAGAAATCTGACTACATGGTGGTGAGGAAAAAGTCAGCAAGGGGAACAGGGGAACAAGAGAGTCCAATGTAAAGGTTTCATGAGTGGGCATTGAAAAGCCCAGCAATGAAAGAACAGAGAGACTGGAATTTAATTTCTATACTTCTGGCTTCCAATATTAATTGATCACCTGAAGAGCTGCACTTCCCAAAACCAGTTTATGCTCAAGGCTCAGTTCATAATCCAAACTGAATACTGTAGAACTCTTGCTTTAATCATAAAAGGACTCTTCCTAGGATAAAAGAAATCATCCTAGGACTCTTATTCACAATATAATCATCCTGATCCGTGAAGTAATTGGAAGAGGAGAAATGGTGTAGTCATATAATCTCAATTAGCCTTGGTTGGAAGCTGGTTAAGCTTTTTGAAATGGGTAATGTGGTCATGAAATGACCAGTTTTGGATGCCAGAAATAATGTAAATGCAGTAATCTAGATGGAAGATGAACAAGCATGCCAATGGAAGGCACAGGAACTGGGACAAAAGGGGAACAGTTGTACAAGATGGTAAAGTTGGGGCTGGGAGATTTGGTGAGTCTGGATTTGGCTTCAATAAGAAGAGTTTGAGTTTTATTACCATTGAAAGTTTTGTCCACCCAACACGTGTAGAAATTAGGGAAGGGACAGTGTCTCTTGGTGTCCAGTGGACATTTAAACTTGGATTCTGTCTGCATAAATGGAAAATTGATATGGTGCATCATGATGCAACTGACGGGAAGAAGGTTAACAATAAACAAGAGGGGACCCAAGACTGATCCCTGAGGAACACATTGGGAGAGTGGGTAGAAACTGGTCTGTTGGCTTCTGAGGGAAATAACTTGTCGTCTCTTGGAAAGGAACGGCAGATGGTTTTAAAAACTGAACGACAGTTGAAAAGAAAAAGAATAGCACAAAGGATATAATTAGTACCTTTAACAAGTGCAATTTGGGTACTGAGAAGAGGAAAGAAACCAGTTGGAGATGGAAGCTTAGATGTAGCTGTAGGTGGGCTACAATAACACATGAAAGAATTTTGAATAAAAATGGAAAGTTAGACATTAGTTGGATCCAAGACAGGTGTCTTAAGGATGTGGGGTTATAGCAGGGATCTTAAGAGAGTATGAGACAATTCCTGTAGTAAGGGAGTTCATGATCCTTGTCATCAGCAGGAAGAGATAACTAAGGACTTAACTAGGGCTCGAGGATCAAGTAAGCATGTAGAGAATTTTTGACCTGGATGTAATGTTAATGGTAGAAAATGCAGTGATTTACAAATAATATAAACCTATATCTAACTGAAAATAGAACAAAGACAACATATCAAATGTTGAAACTGTGAAATTGTATTGTTTTATGAAATTATATGTAATTTTGAATTTGATGCCAGCAACACGTTTCAAAAAAGTTGTGACAGGGGCATGTTTACCACTGTGTTGCATCACCTCTTAACAACACTCTGCAAATGTTTGCGAACTTAGGAGACCAATTGCTGAAGTTTTGATAGTGAAATGTTGTCTCATTCTCGCCTGATATAGAATTTTACACAGCATCCCAACTTTTTTGGAAATGGGGTTGTATAATATAATATATTATTAAGATACTGTAAAATAAACAAAAAGTATTTAACCATTTTACAGCATGTTCATGTGGGGAGTCTAAATGAAAGCCACAGCAGTTTGGATGAAGAATCAGAATTCGAGTCAGAAAGCTCCTGCAATTCTGACTCAGAATTCCCACATGGAGAATCTTTCCCAGCTGGATGGTGATAATTGCAGTTATGACATGACTGAACTTTATTGCTGATAGTTTCCAAACTTGCTTCATTTTTTTTTTTTTTTGGTGTCTGCAGCCATGACTAGTGAAACTGCCTCACTGAATGGCTCACGCCTAACAAGCTGTCATTACAGGCCCTCACTGATTAGTCCCCAAATGGTGTGAGACAAAAAAAAATTTAGGGCATAGAATCATGTACTGTGCGCTTGCATTATTCAAAGAAGAACATTATTTAATCCCTTAAACTCAAATCCTTATTTTTCAGTTATTCAGTTAAAAGCATATCGGCAGCCACCGTCAATTGTGATGAATAATAATGAATAAAAGCCTAGAGTAACGCTAATTTAAAACGCTAGTTGCAAGAGTGATGAATTTAGTCTGAGGATGCCAACATTTTTCAGTTAAAATTTTATAGTTTAATTATCAGGATATAGCTTGTGTGTGTTTTAGTGTCTCCATGGGTTCTGTCCCAAACCTCCATACAACCTCACTTTGTTAAATAGCTTGTCTTATTTGGTAACCTACATCTGCGGTACGTGCCAGTTGCCATGGTAACCACTGAAAGCTTCATTGTGGTGCAAAGAATTCTATCTGGATTTTTTTTTAAATAATTTGTTCCATAGGTGATTATACGGTTTGGGACACAGGACTGTGTGGTTATTCCACAGATTATTCATCATTATTCACTCTACCTGATCGGTATTTGTGTGTGTGTGTGTGTGTGTGTGTGTGTGTGTGCAGAAGCAGGTGTTTAACCTGAGGAAATGCTACGGAGTAAAAAAACTGCAATTTTACCCACTGAGTTTATGAGTATCATGCTGAAGCATGCAGAGAAAACACACACTCACACACACTCACACACACACACACACACACACACACACACAAATACCGATCAGGTAGAGTATAAGGGCTGTGTTATTTATTCACTACATAGTGTGCTACAAGTTGTCCATTTTGTAGTCATGTCCATTAGTGTCAATACACAATACCAGCATGTACTATCAGTCAAGAGGTGTTTGCTTTGGTGGTATTAATGTGATCTATGGACACATCTATGGTAGAATGATGATACTGATTTCTACACCCCCCAACAGCCAAAGATGACTACATGATGAGTATTTAATCTACTAAAGTTTAAGCTGAATTTAGCAGATAGAGCATGTACGATTCATCATAGCATATTATGGAATGTAAATGTGTTCAAGATAACATCCAATTACAATCATCATTTGAAACCCAGTCAAACGAGGGCATTTTGCATATTGATCAGTACCTGCTGAGATTTCATTTCCACCAGAACACTTCACATTTCAACTCCTTATATCTCTCTCTCACATACACACTAACACAAATGACAGAAGTAGCTTAAATGTTTTAAATATGAACACGTGAGACTAAACCATGAGGCATAATGGTTAATAAAGGCAAAGACACACAGATATAATTGACCAAATTATACAGAATTATAAGCATTAAGTGTAGTAAGGTTTTGGGCCACCACGAGATAGTAGAACAATTTCAGTGTGCACTAAAATAGCAAATGTGATAAAATAGCTAAGCTCCCACTCGTGCAATTAAGATTTCAAAACGGTTTAATTTCCTGTGCATTCATTATCTTGGTGCACAGTACTTTATAAAAAAAAAAATACAAAATATTAGGTTGTGCTTGATCAAGTGCTATTAATGTAAAATGAAACCAAATTTGCAGTAATTAAAAAAAAATCAGGACAATTCAAGCTGCAATATATTGGACTCTCAATATTGGAACATTGAAAGGTGCACCCAGAAAATCAACTTAATAACTTTGTAACTTACCTTGCATAATAAATGACGTAATTTCTGAACCTAAAGTCACCAATGTAAGTCGCCAACTCTGAATACGGGACTTTACCTGTATTTCCCAGTTACCTAGCAACAGTGCACTTTTGTGTACCACAATTTCCAATGACACATTTTCCACATTTGTGGTAAATAAAGCTATATTCTCAAATTCAGGTCACAAATCCAATAAAAACACTTCCACGGACAGTGATGTCACTAAAAACAACATTCTCACTCCAAAGGACTTCCTGCCATAGCAGGTCTGGAGTGTGTTTCTCTGTCGCAGTGTGTAATTGTGTGTAGATCACAGTGCCTGAGTCACTACACAATAATTATCACTCAATGTAAACACTATCATCAATGAAGAGCTGCACTGACGCTCCTGCAATGTACACGCACCACACAATAAATGACAAATACATAAGAAAGACACTTATCTTTACCAGACAACACAACACACCGCTTGAACACACACACACACACACACACATTTCCAGAACAAGTACATAAACACACAATTTAACATACTGTACATAATTCTCCACCAGAGAAGAGCCACTTTGACAGGAACACACACACTAGCACATAACCACGAAAACACATAAGCTTACGAGTGATGTGTCACTTGTGGAACGAGTCAACTCTTTGCTTCGGCTCTAGGAGTCGACTCACTTAAAGACTTTGAGGTTTTTGCTGAAAATTAAGCAGTACTCTATATCCATGATTCTCTAAAGTCATTTACAATCCCATCTACTAGTAACAGTGAAACACACACACGCACTCACACTCTCCTCCACCAGCAACACACCCTGACCTCATCATACATATTAACACATTTTATTACTAAGACATTTTAACGCACACACACTTGGCTCCAGTGCAGGCTTTTCTCTCCGCTGTGTGTAAATGTTAGCTCCTCTGAGTTGGATCAGGTGTGTGAAAGCAGCCATGCAAATAATCTGATTTAATCTGCTCCAGCCGCCTAAACGTCCCCAGCGATGTGTGCGTCTGTGGGTGTGTGTGTGTGTGTGTGTTCTTTTATTGTGTGTGATGAAATTAAGTTGTGCTCCAGCAGTGCTGTGTGGGGAAAAACAGACACTAAAGAGACAGGAAGTTAAACTAGGTCAGATTTATCTCCAAATGTGCAGCATTTTTCTACAAAACTCATGGGCTTTGTCCCGAACCACACTAAGTACGCCAAATGTCAAAATAGCATCTATGCTGTATTAAAAGTAGTACTTTAAAACTTGTGTTAGCTAGGTGACAATATAGCAGGCACAATGTTTTCCTGGCTACCACAACAACTGCCGATTATCAGTAGCAACACTAAACCGCAGTAGCTCCTGCAGTAAATAGCGTCGAGACAGTATCTATAGTCTACGCTACTTAGCATGTGGTCTCAACTAGCTAGATAAGCATTTTTCAACCATAATATTTTACTTGTTAATATATCAACTGGCCACTTCCTGTTGCTATGTCCTGGAACTGTTGCAATCAATGGCTTGTGATCATGGCCCATATGAACACTATGACATAAATTATACCATTTTGCTAACAAGCTATTGTCTTGTTACAGTTTCACTTCAGTTAGAATAAAAGTCTTCTCATTGATGTTTCTTTCAACAAACAGCTCTCAGACTGTATGTCTCTTGTCAGGTGCTTGTTTCTCCCATGTTGTGCTCCACTCCAAATCCCGTTCTATAATCTGGCTTTTCCTCCGTGAAATTTGTCAAGCATGCTTGTTGTTTAGTTCAATTGGAAGACCTGTATTCAATTTTCAATTACGCTAGTCGGGTTATTTGAGGGTCATTGACACCACTGACCAGCTGCTTGCTATGTGAGGCTATGGTCTAAGTATCCTGCCTAATGTCTAATGTCTCAGCCTAACGTCTCAGCAAAGAGAACAAGGGCTGCAAACTGGCAGTTTAGTTTCTCTAGAAAGTCTTCCACTGGAATGCCAAAATTTGCCCATTTAGCCACAAGAGTATTAGTAATGATCAGGGATCTGTGCAGACCACTTAATTATTCAACTCCAACCTTGGCAAACCATGTCTTCATGGACGTCACATTTTGTACTGAGGCATTGTCATGCCAGAAAAGGTTTTGGCGCATTAGTTTCTGAGATGTGAAGTTGTACTGTTCCAGCGTATTGTGGCGACATTTTGGGGAAGACCCACATATGGGTGTGATGGTCCGGAGTCTACAAACGTTTGGAAATATAGCATATCTTTCACCAGAAAATGTGGATGGAGTGTTCTTTTAAAATAATTCAAGGTACATAATTGGACCTTAAGGACCACTGATGTACCTTTGAAAATCTAATTTAAGAAAAAGGAAATCAGGAAGGGTGCCTCAATGTTGCAGTGGTTCGCACTGTCCCTTCAGAGCAAGAAGGGTCTGGGTTTGTACCTCAGGGCTGACTGGGGCCTTTCTGTGTGGAGTTTGCATGTTGTCCCTATACCTGCATGGGTTTGAGTGTGAATGGTTGCTTGTCTCTGTGTTAGCCTTGCGATAGATTGGTAATCTGCCCACGGAGGACCCTGCCTCTTGCCTGGAGTCAGCTGGGATCGGCTCCAGCTTCCATGCAACCCTGATGAATAAGTGGTATAGGTAATAGATGGAATTCAAAAGGTATAGCTTTGTACCTTTATTTCTGAGAATGTTCGTGATGGTACTTATTCTGCACCCACCATCCCTCAGAGATACAAAGAAGACATGTTTCAAGACTCTTCTCTGTCTTGGAAGCCGGTTGGTGAATAAACTGCCCTTGAAGATAGGTTGAGGCACTGCCTATCTTCAAAAGAACATTTAAGACCCCCTGTTTCACTAAAGACTTAATTGAGGGGTTTTGTGTGTGTGTGTGTGTGTGTGTGTGTGTGTGTGTTTCTTGCTGAACTAACTTCCCCTCAATAGGGTCAGCTTGATGGTATTCTTAGACCCTGACCTATTTGTTTTAGCATGAGGGTGTGTTCTCTTGATGGAGACTAAACGCACTGTTGTAAGTTGTTCTGGATAAGGGTGTCTGCTAAATACTATAAATGTAAACATGTTATAAATGTAAATATGTAATATGTGTTTTCCATTGTTTTCTCCTGCCTTTTTTTCTCCTTCAATTTATTCAAGTGTTTCATTTTCCCCACAGACATTTTTGTTTGTGTTGGCTTATACTATAGTTTCTTAACACCTTTAATTTTGCCACTTCAGGTTTCAGTTTACATTAACAGGAGAACCCTCACTCACTATGGCTATCAAGAACCAGTAAATCTCAATTCAGCATCTGATTATCTCGCTCTCTCGCTCTCTCTCTCTAGATTGAGATGCGCATTGATGGAGGTTTTCTGACGTTTATTCAGTTACTCTCTCTATTTTTAGTGCTGCTTGTGTTTGTACATGATGGAACACAACAGGTACTGTGTGTGTGTGTGTGTGTGTGTGTGTGTGTGTGTGTTTGTTCAAGGTCCTGTGACCATTGTGTTTTCAAGATGTGTTTTTAGTGTGATGAAATAATAACAGATGAAGGGACAATAAATTGTGGGATGCTTTTGGAGCAATTAACAGATAACTTCATTTTATAATTAACTGCTTATTTTTGCTTGGTCTTCAGAAAACTGTTGAAATTTGTACAAATTTAACAATTAAAATACCGCAAATTGGCTCTAGAGAGATGGATCAGGTTCTTGTGGGGGGGTTCGTGCGTTACCTTGTCGCCATGGTAACAATGATGAGAGGGAGAATGGGTAATACGGTTTCGTTCATTCACACTCAGCATGATGAAAGCTAATGATCTCAGAAATGAGCACAATGTCTTTTGGGAACAGATGCTGAGTGCAATTAGTGGATTTGACACAATTACATGCACTGTCTTCATTCTCTCATCCTCTGAAGAATTGTGCTCTCTCTCTCTCTCTCTATTATGGATTTATAATTTTAACTTGTTCAGAAACTGTACAGTTATTTAAGTATTAATCAAAGAATTGCACGTCATACTTTTAAAAACATTTAATGTTGTGTAACATCTGCAAAACAATTACATTCCTGTTATTACTTAAGCTATAGTTGTTTTAAAGAGTCATTCCCTCACCAGCCTTTCCCCCCCTTCCCTCTTGAAGATGATAAGATAAGATGAAAAATACAATTTGTCATGTCGCCAAGAAATCACAAAGAGCACATTCTTTTCCTCAACACTTTCCCGGAACAGCTTTACCTGTTGCAAAATGCTGTTCTAATCTCCAGTAACGGTTTTCAACACTAATCTCAATTATTTCCAGTGAATCGTTGCTGATCTTGGAGACTAATATCCATTCACACTTTTACTATTTAATCTTTCTTATTTGACACTGCAATAATGATGCTGAAGCCAGACACTAATATTATTTTTTCCAACTACTTTGATGTTAATCATCAATATTCTAAAGTATAATTATTATGGGATTGGAAACTAATTCTAAATCCATTACTTTACTGCATTTACTTATTATATGTGCTATCTTTAATACTCACACTTTATTGCTAATCACATACACCAAAGTCCATTATTTGGCATATCATGATATGGATATTAATGTCTATTATGTCCTCTGAATAACCCAGGAATCCTCTGAGTATTCTTAGTGTAATAACTGCTTATCTCAAATTGTTCTCAGTGTAATCATACCAGTTTGGATACAAATTTTCACAGTATTTATGCGCATTTACATTATTGAAAATATAACAAGGCAAATGCACATTAGTACTTAGCATTGCTGCTGTTGAATTAAATTCTTTGCTTTAATCATCATTATTCCCAGTGTAATGATGGTAAGTTTGGATTCTATTAGTCATGTTTCCATTAACCTGCTTAATGCGCTATTAACTAAAAGAAGGAATGGAAACGTGTGTGTTTAAAAAAATAAACTCTCACATATCGCAAAAAAAAGTTTTTATACGTGCATGAGTCAATAAATTAATATATTATACAACTTAAATGGAAGCACATTTTTCACATTTAATTCACATGACAAGACATGAAAAGCCAATGGAAATGCTAGCTTTTGGAAAAAGAGAGCTCTGTAAGAGCTATTGCAAGAGGAGGAAACAGAGCTGTAATTGCTTAACATCACTCAGTGGAAACACAGACCATTTGCAATTCTTTTTTGTCAAAGTTTTAGAAATATCACTTCTATTTTGCACAATGCTGCAATGGAAATGTGGCTAATGTCCCTTATTTGCACTTTATGTTAATCTTTGTTTCACAATGGGCCTCATTCATCAACCTGGATGCAAATGGGTTTATGTGTAAATTGTTAGTATGACCATTTAGAAGAAAATTGGTGTGAATATAACATAAATCATGAAAATCTCATATATTCAGAAGAACGTTCATATCCCACTTGTGTGTAAATTTTCACACAAGGACTTGATCAACTTACTATTATTAATCTTATTTATTATTCAATATTTTACTGGCATGGAAGTGAGTCAAAATAACTTCTACTTCTGATTTTCAGGCTTTACTCTGATTTCATTTTGAGTAAAAAAAAAAAAAAAAGTACTCTTTTGTGCAGTTCTGTGGGTGTCACTACATGCAAATCAGCTGTGCCATGCAACTGCTTGGGTTTTTTTTTTTTTTTTTTTACATGTGATTGGCATTCATCAACTTACAAACACAAGGATGAAAAAAATCGAACCTTTTGTAAATCGTACAATATTAAACTTTATGTCCAGTTAGATTTTACGCAAACATTTACACACAACTTTACTAAAAGATTGATAAATGAGGCCCAATGACTGTAATGCAAATCCCAGATCCTAAACCCCATTATTTGTAGTGCCATGATCCTAATATCATTGCTATGGTAATTATCATCAGTGTTATAATCTATCATCTCAGATTGAAGATATGGCAATATAGAACAGAAATGTTTATTGTTTACATTGAGCTTATGTTAATCTTTGTTAGTCTAAGTGGAATGATGTTAATGCATCTGCACAGATGGTGGTTACCTGCCCTAAAATGAATAGCATGTGTTGTTTGGGACTCATTCATAGTAGATTGCTGATGGTAAAACAGGATGGAATTTTGGAACATGTTGGACGGTTTAGAACATGTCTAAAAGCTATAATTTATTAGCAATAGCAATAAAGGAGTACTGATCCTCTCTTTCTCTCCCCTTACTTATCTTCATCAGTCCTCTGTCCCCATCAGGCACCATTTATATGGTCTATTTCTCCTTCCCTCTATCTCTCTGGTCTATTTCTTCATATCCTTCGTATCTTATCTTTGCCCCACCACTATAACTCCCTGTTTAGCTACAGCACCTAGTGCTTTCCTCCTATCAATCATTCTACTCTCGTCCACTTGTTTGCCAGTTTCTATTTCTTGGTCTCTCTGTCTCTCCATTACTCTCTCTCCGACCTGCTAGTTTACCAGAAATAGCTTTTCGCCAACGCTATCCATCCATCAATCTGCTGAAGCTACATCGCTGACTCCCAGTACTACATATGCCAAGCGTAGTTCTTTCTTTTCTTCTTCATTTAATACATTATTTCACCCTTTTAATTTCTCTTTATTTTATCCGCTTTCTTCTGTTTTATTTATTTTCATATTTCAGCTTTGCCTTACATTATCTCTGTAGATTCTAGACATTTCCTTTTCTGTTTAATTTGCATCTCATTTTTAATTAATGCTTCTTCTTCCTTGGTTTGGATTTTCCTTCATTCCGTACTTGTTTCTTTACTACTTTTTCCACTACATTTCTCTATTTCTCACCAAAGAGTGACGTTCAGATGAAAGGAAAGGCAGAATGATGGGTGGAGATAATATACAGATATATAGATAGGGGAAATGAAGGGATAATACATTGGCGTGTAAACAGAAAAGGTGTAACTCTTTCATTAAAAAAAACAAAAATAAACAAAGAAAACAAACCAAGTACCGTACTAAACATTTGGTTATGTCATTTAACATTTTTGCGTAATGTGTACTTTGGCTGGGAAATATGTACTTTTAGTTTCTCCTACAAAGGCATTTGGCACAAAAAAAGACATGCATATCAATAAAGTAAATATTCCACTTTGTTCGTTTTTATTACATCTACAACATTATTCCACAAGCACCTTCTCAGTCACTCATGACGTGATACGGAAGCATCAGAGAAGTGGTCTGAAACTGTTTTTTTTTTGGCTTTAGTGTAATCAATAGATTAGGCAATTCTTAGAAACATGAGACAGGCAAATGAAAGCAGGGGAAGTGGTTCACTTAGCAAGGAAGAAGAACGGGGAATTAAAATGACTGGTATATATAATTGGAACAAGGTGCAGGATTTAAGGGTAGCGCTTTCAGTTTCCAGAGAAACAGAGAAAACGCGTACCTGGCCCTGTATACCAGCAGGATAGCTTTGTCCAGTCTTTGGAGACACTGGAACCACTTTGTCTCTCCTTCTATGAGCTGAGTGTTGCAACCTTTTCATGCAACACTGTTTATGATCCTGCAGAATGAACACAGTTATACATCATAGTAGGTCCAAAATCCTACATCCTGTAGCTTTGAGTAAGCCAGTGTGTGGAATTTTTCTCTCCAAGTATTGACTTTAATTTTGCTCTGTGAACGTCCGTCCTCTTGTGACATACATGACAACATTAAAGATTTCTTGGCCAATAAATGTAATAATCTTGATACTTTGATTAAACTGTTTGACAAGCCCATCTTACTGGGTGTGTTACGCAATCGTGAATATCAACTTCATTCCCATAGAATTCTTATAGTTTTTATTGTCTATGTCAGATCAGGAACACTGCTGGTCTTACTCAGTGGTTCAATCAAAGTGGAAAAGGAATGGCCTTCTTCTAATTCTAATAGACATGTCATTTTGGGAACACGCAGGGCGCCTGGATTGTCAGTGTTGCAGAAAGTCCTCTGCAGATCTTTAACTCATGGGTTTGTCAGTGCCTCAGAACATTGCTGTTGCTCCTTCTGCAGGTTGAAGAGGGCCTGTTGTTGTGTTTGGTGCAGGCTAGTGAAGGACATAATCACCTCTGCAAAGGGAGATGACTCCTTTCAATGTATCAGTGTTCTCAACTACCAGGTTTTCGCATCATTGAGACCTTGGCAATGTTACAGAGAATGAGCAAGTGTTTACAGCTGTGTGATATTAACTGCGATCTATTTCTATGCGCTGTGTGTTGAGGCGAGTGGCTTTTTGCAGAAACATTGTGTTTGTATTATTTTGAGTTTGATTTCCGACAAAAGAAAAAAAAAAAAGAAAAAAAAAGTGTCGCTCTCTTCAAAGCCTGCCACTTGTTTGGTCATTTTGTACGGTTGAATTTACTTCTATTATTATAAGCAGTCACTGTAGGTAGCATAAATCCTTGTACAGTACTCTGTATATGAGTAAAAATTGCAATGTTTGTACAGACATGAGTATTCACTAAATGAGTGAATAGTGGCCTCTTATTGCTTCACAGTGGGTTTTTCTACAGATCATTTAAAGAAGCTTTATCCATATGATTTCTGTTATTGATACTGATGTGATGGCCTTAATATGTAAGCATTGCAATATAAAGATCGTACTCACTGCAATATTTTATGTGTGACGCTTATGATATTTTTTTTTGGAAACAGTAGGAAAAAAAAGAACAAAAATAATGAAGCAATAAATTAAAGGAGTGGCTGTATTTATGTTTTAGAACTGTGTTTTGGGCTGAAGGTGCTATCCTGAACAACATAGGGTCATTGAAAGTCAAATGGCAGACTTTCCTGTGCTGATATGGAGGAAGGGTAAAACACACATAGATTAGAGGGGAGGGAAAAGGCATTTTCTCATATCCTTTAGTGATATACTTATAGTAGGTGGAAATACATGCATTGGCAAGCTCCCTATCTCAGTGGTCTTCTCCCAAGAGAGGACGTCAGAGAGACTAACAGAGCAAAAAAGTGACAATGAACAAAGCAACGGAGACAGATCAAGGGAGGAATGCATCTAGGACTGACTTGGTTCAGAATATAGACAATTTAGCAGGAATTTCTTTTAAAAAAGAGATAGAAATAAAACTGCAGACCAGGAAGTACTCAAAACATAATGCAAATAATGACGTTTGCTAAGCAGTGAGGATCAAATCCAAAGCAGAGCAGTCTTTGTCTAGAGAAATCTGCTAGGACTTGTGACTAGGTAATGGCAGAGCAAGAGAACATTGAAGGTAGAGTGATATTTAAAGAGCCCTTAATGAGTTGGTTATGAGCTGCAGATGTTAGTTATCTTGTGAGTCAGAATGCTGAATGCAGAGTCGTTTTTAAGCTGATCTGAGACATGGTGTTTATGACAGAAAGTTGTACGTCCCTGTTAAACAGAAAGGGACTCTCTCCTGGCCTGTATTCAGGAACTTCCCTGCAGTCGGGATCGGCTTGCTCTTTCTGTCATCTGAGAACCTGCTATAGTCGTGCATGAGCGGATTCCCAGACCTTCCCACTGCATCAAAATTTATTAATGTAGGCACTTCTATACGAGATACTACTATGGGTGCAGTGGTAGGTAGCTCAGGTAGCATTGTAATAGCATAAGGCCTTACAGTGAGTGGATAATGATATTCTGAGCCTCAATGATTCATGCCAATCACAGTGACAGTCTCCACACTAACTCAGTGTGATGGTCTGGAAGTGAGGCTGATGTTAAATACTTCATGAATGCAAGGTTAAATCAAGCTCTCATTCAGACAGAATGTCTAAAATGATGAAAGACTGAATTATGTAAATTATGTAAATGATGTTAAAATAAGGTTTTCGGTTTATAGCAGGCACTTGGGACACCAGGAAGAGATATGGTCCATTAGGTCCATGTGGTCCATTAGGTGTGTGTGTGTGTGTGTGTGTGTGTGTGTGTGTGTGTGTGTGTGTGTGTGTGTGTGTGTGTGTGTGTGTGT
>JAQQZR010002792.1:0-32053 GCA_030068235.1 Notoglanidium macrostoma
AGAAGTTCTGCTGTGAAAACCCCCATCAAATTGTCTCCAAAGCTCAATTCTTCAGGTTGAGGCCATTCTGGATTATCGGACCCAAAGTCACAGACAGAGATACATGTGCTTGTAAACTTCACGAAAACTTCAGCTTAA
Source organism: Notoglanidium macrostoma (assembly GCA_030068235.1). Classification (NCBI taxonomy): domain Eukaryota; kingdom Metazoa; phylum Chordata; class Actinopteri; order Siluriformes; family Auchenoglanididae; genus Notoglanidium; species Notoglanidium macrostoma. Next base: position 139 of record JAQQZR010002792.1, read on the forward strand.
AAATAAAAAAAAAGTTACATCAGCTTGGGATCACTGAATCATCAAGCACAGGAGATGCTGTGCAGTCTAGTGTGTGTGACTGGATTGCCTGGATGTTTGACAGATGTCAACACTGCAAAGGCAAGGCTTTTCCAACAACGCAGTTCCCCGGCATGAGTGGGTGACAAGGTCTGGGAGTGTTGTAAAGAAGCAAAAGATGGATCTGATGAGGAGAAGGAAATTAAAAACACATTCCTTGAAACAAGGAACTCTTCAATTGAAAAGTTAGTGTCTCTAACCATTGAACATCCCCTAAATTTTGCCGCACATCTAGTCAACATAAAACACCAATTTTTAACACTGAAATCCTTGAAAGACACCCTCCATGACACTGATGTTGCTGTGCACATAGATTATAGTGAAAATTACAGTTGCAAGTACTCGCATAAGATCAAGGAGACACATTTTGGATATGGAAACCAGCAAGTGACTCGCCATACTGGGGTACTCTACCTCAGCAGGGGAAGGGTGGAGGCATTTGCATCCATTTCAGCTTGTCTAGAACATGATTAAATAGCAAAAGGGCTCAGCTTGATCCAGTTCTGAAAGACATACGGTGAAAATATCCAGATGCCCACAATATCCGGTTTATTTCAGATGGCCCAACTTCTCAATATCGCAATAAGACCTTGTTCTACCTGGCCTCCACTGTGCCGTTTATGCATGGATTTCACAGGATAATATGGAACTTTACAGAGGCCTCGCATGGTGTAGGTGCACCAGACGACGTTGGTGGGGCCTTAAAAAATCTGGCGGACAGAATTGTATCATATGGGACCAGCATTCCAGATGCAGACTCTGACCAGCTGAAAAACAACTCATCTGTGACCCTATACTGGGTGTCAGAGGAGAACATTAAGGAGAGCAATGAATTGGTTCGTCCACAACTTAAACCAGTTCCAAGAACAATGAAAATACATCAAGTAAGTCAAAATTTAATAAGTTAAATAAGATTATTTAAGCAAGATAACACGAGTGGGAGTGAGGTTGTTCATGGATATCCTCACGGGTGTGGTTCAGCCGCAGGCACGAAGCTGAAGGCTGATTGCCGTAGATAACCATACCCCTTGAGGATATCCACGAACAACCTCACGGCCACGAGTGCTGTATTGCTTTTATACAACAGTTCCATTGCCAATTAACAAAGTTTTAAGAAACCAAATTGTATTTTCTACCGTTTAGTTGTCATTTATGATCGTTCATTGTCCGCTCCCCAAAATAGTTCTAAGCTTAGTTTTGCGTCTCCCGTTCCCAAGCAACACAACAGTTAATCAATGGCTTGGAAGTTCTCTCAACGGAAAATGTGGAGTGATTAGTTGTGAAGAGTCACTCAAGGTATATCGTGGGATATCCTCACTCCTCGTGACGCGTAGAATACGTCTCGTCCAATCAGAAATCACTAAATAGTACAAATAACTGTTGTATAATAAATAACTTAGATAAGTTAAATAAGTTAATAAATAAGTTAATTTACCTTTTAGGAAATTCACACAAAATTAACTTTGCCTTCTTACAAAGCCTTCTACACATTATCCCATTGCTATCTAGTGTTAGCTACTTAAACTGTTTTTCTTGTTTCTTGAAACAGCTGACATCCACAACCCATGGGGTCATCAACACAAGAGAAGTGTCATGTTTTTGTTAGAAAAATTGTTCATGCTTCTCTCCATATTGCCATGTCTTCTCTGAAAGAGAGGAGGAGCCTGAGAGCACTGAGGCTACCATAGAGGTTGGACTGTGGGTCCTAGTTGAATATGATGCGGAGTTGTTCCCTGGTATAGTTACACAGGTGAATTTCCTTTCAAGATTTCTTTATCAATGGAAAAATACATCTTAATTCTTGTTTGACTAGCATAGTTATCCATTTATAACATTGTGCTGGCAATCCAAGTAGATCAAGACACTACTTAAAAATGCTTTTTTACTTGTAAAATACAGATCACTGATGGGCAATATGAAGTAGACACCATGACTTGTGCCAGGGAAAACCACTTCTTTGTCCCAAGCATCATATTTCCTGGATAAAGGGTCTGGTACTACCGTCAGGACATTAGGGACATAATTCTAGAACCGCTTCCTGTCACCTCCTCTGCCAGACATTTCTGTGTTTTGGCTGATATATGGGCAAAGCACAGAAGGCGTACATGAAGGAATACTATCGCTATTGAAAAACATGGATTGGTAAAAACATTTGGTCTAGTTGTTCATTTCATTTGAGTTGTTGGCTTATTTGAGATGCTGCTTGTTGATTCTTTACATGAAATTATTTTAATGTTGAAGACTAAATGAAGATTAGGTTCAAATTACTGTTGTATTTTAAAGTAAAATTCTACAAGACCACACGATGGAATGTTACCCTGAAATGATTTTCAGGAACATATGTTTGTTACATTGAAATGACTCCCGAGACTATATGATTGTATGTTACACTGCACTTATTTTAAGGAACATGTATGTTAAATGGAAATGATTTTCAGGAACAGATGATATGTTACACAGAAATGATTCTCAGACAAACGATCGTTACACTGAACTGACTCTCGAGACCATATGATTGTAGGCCTACATTGGCTCTGACTCATGATTGAATATAAAACTGTTGTTACTGCTGTAATTTACATTACATATTGTTTATGACCAGATGATTGTATGTTACCAAGTGATACTATGATGAAATGAAATGTTTTTGTCCATAAAAATTTATTCTTTAAATAATGAATCATTGCTGACCTATGAATGTGTGGCACTAAATCTCATTTCTGAAACACCATTCTCATTACCGCAAATACATGTTCATTTGCAAATTATTTAATTATTAGAAAAAAAAATTGTTTGTAATTGTGTTCATACAATTTATAGCACTACTTACTTAATCCCTATTACAAAAATATATACTGTATATTCAGTTTTCAAAGAAATATCCTAAAAAACAAGATGTATTATGAATATTTGAAAAATTTATAAGTGATAAATTTATCACTATTTATTTATTTAGGTGAAGGGAGCACTGCCAACAGGTGGTGACGGTCCTCTACATTCCCTAAAGGTTGGTAACTGGCTTTTGGTCAAGAGAAGGCATGCTATAAACCGAGGTGGGACAGACCTTGGCAGGTGATGCCGACAACCTGATGTGGCGTCCAGGTTGCTAAGAGGCACGACTTAATGCCTTACACTGTAGAAAGGTTGATCCATCTGGTGTAACTGACAATGAGGGAAAGTTCAAGCACATTCCCACACTGAGGGGAACCAACAAGGAAGTAAAGAGCAAGAGTGTTCCTGCACTGGGGGGGACCAATGGTGCAGCCAAAAATCTGAAAATAATCTCTACACAGGGCTCCAGATGGTGACTAAAATGGTCAACAATGGGACTAGATTTTTTTATTTTGTGACTAGTTTTCTAATTCCAGTAGCCAATGGCGACTGCCTCTCACAATCCAAGAAAAGGTCAAATAAAAACTAAAAAGGCAAGAAAAGTGGCAGCTTATGTACAGATGCTCTCAACCTACATCTGCCTTCCCTGCTACAATATCACATGACTTACACATGGATCAATCCAGAGCAGTGTTGACAGTCACGGAGTTGTATTTGAATTGCATGTAAAATTGTGTCATTTGTGGGCAGGTTGTCAAATCATTGTTTTGAAAACTATTCACGCTATCTCACAACGTATTGCAGAGAGTGATCTAAAATAGAAGAAAAATAAACTAGATGAGGAACATTGTGTTTTACATCTGTTATATTATACAATAAACAGTTTAATCCATGTGGTGATTTCTATTTATGTTTTAACCTTCACTGCTTTTACTCTTTCCGTCCTAACTTTTAAGTGGCCGTTAACTTCGTTAACTTGACTAAATTAACTTCAGCATAACCTCAACAAAGCCGCCAAAAGAAAAATGTAAGACTTTCTCAAGGCCTTTTTGTCCAAACCCTGTCTTGTCTACAGCCAAACAAACAGAAACTGATTCATTCAGTGGGTCATCGGGGGTACGGTCATTGCCTTCCGACTTTATAGGATTTTTTAACAACAGATGATAAAGCAGTGCCATTAACAGAGTCTCCTGCACCCATATCTCCAACACCTGGAAGACAGTTTGGTTACAGGAGTTCACTTGGTTAAAGTATGACAAGGGTAAATGTACTACAGCTTTTGTGCACAAACAGGACAAGAAAATGCTGGTAAAACAGAATTCATTAGTGTTAAGAAGCATGGTGATAATTGTATTCAGTATACTGACCTGGCAGCGATGCTCACATCGTAATGGTTGGTCACAGTGACTGAGCTAGAAGAGCAATTAAAGTTGTACAATACTTGTACATACTTTGCAAGATGTGGCATTTGTGGCATTCATTTCATATTTATGTTATTTATTCTTGTCATTATATGTAAGACACATTTCCAGTAATCATATTTCTAGTGTTGTTTATTCATCTTATTATGTATAAGACAATGCAGAAGTGACTCTGGACTTGAAGGATTGTTGTTAGTAAACATTTGCAGACTTCATATTTCTGTGCCATTCATTCTTCTGTTATTAAGTATAAGATGAAGACAATAGTAGGCAGATCAGATAGCTCAGATACAATCATGGTAAAAAGAAGCAAAAGCATAGATTGAATGGACAGGATCAATTCATACTGTTTAACATCGTTTGAATACAAGGTGGTCCTACTCCACATTTGAGAATACACACCTAAGCTTATGTATGGGAGTTCATACATCCATGTTATATTACAGTGGTAAATCTTAAGCACATGCCAGAAGATAGGAAGGTAACTAGTTCACAGCTATTTTAAGCTAAAAATTTGGCTAAAATTAAGCTTAAAACAAGGCTTGACTTCAACCCTATCAAAAATATGTGGACTGTGTTTAAAATGTTGCATCCATGCCAGGAAACACACCAACTTAATCAAACTCTACCGATTCTTGCAAGAACATTGGTCAAATATCCAAACAGAATTCTACCAGAAGCTTGTTGATGGCTAGGCCTAAAAAAAAAAAAAAAAAAGAAAAAAAAAAAAGGTTTGGTTCCTGTTGGTTGTCAGTCAAGGTCACGGGTCGGTAGGGCCTTTATTTTATTTTTTTTTTTTGAAGTGCTGGTATGATTGTACACTCAAATATCTATTCTGTTTCAGTAGCAAATAACCTCTAGTAGGTAAGGGGTCATGGTTTATCAGGAGTCCGTGGCTGGAGTGTGGGGGAATGAGCCAGTTAAAAGGGCACACCTGTACACACACCCTGCACTGAGCTAAACTAAACTTGACTGAAACAAGTTGTTGGAAAGCTGCTGATTTTTTGTTTCCTTTAGTCTTACTAGTTTACCTTTCTCCCCCCTGTGCACAGGCACGGATAAAAAATAAATGCTCCCCATTCATGTCCCCCGAGTCCACGGTGTTCTTGAGCTGCATAGGGTCACAACACCCCTTTAGGGTTTGTTTACAAAAAGAGATGCATGCACAACCTGGCTGCAAAAAGACCTAAGCAGCCTTAGTAACTTGATGCTTCTTGGTTGTCCCTTCTAATTGCAGGTAACCAAAATAATCTTTGCTAGTTTGCAAAGGTAGCCGATCAATATGTATGAGGTAAAAAAACAAAATCATGCCTAAGTTTCATTAAATTCTAGTTTTATGCAAGAATGCTCCTTTAAGCTCAGGTTACCAAAGCTATGACCTTTTTTTAAAAACAAGAAAAAATTTTTAAATATAAATTAAAATAAAAGTTCTGTATGTAAAAATTAAATAAATAAATAAAACAAACGTTGTAATGCAGACTGTTATTCTGAATGCATGATTTAATCTACAACTCGGACTGATGCATCTTTTTTCCTGAAATATCATAATATTTATGTTTATTTTATATTAATTTTCAATTACACATATAACAGTTTGCAAAACAAATTGGTTAATGCTTGTTTTAAACTGTGCAACTAAAGCGGTCATTTAAGAATATTACATGGCGCACTGAATGAGATGATCCCAATAAAACCTTGGCAGAATTCTATACATCTGTGCAGCATCATGTTCTCCAAGGCTATAGGATCTAAGGATATAGCTTTCAAACAACAGTTCTACAAATAAAAAAAAAAAATGTAGAGTAACTAACATTCCACACAACATTAGGGCCCTGAGATTTCCGCGATGCGGAAAACGCGGACGGAATCGCAGAATTCAACAAATAAAATGGAATCCGTTGTAAAATGTGGAGTGTCGTACAATTCGCTGATATCGGTGTGTGGGCAAGGCAAAGCAATGCTTTCTAATGAAGTTTGGCCGCTGCAGCCCCCTGTACGTTCAGCTATGGTGAAGAGGCTCGCCGAAACACCGAAGTCCTCAAAAATAAATTATGGAATTCGACTCTTAGTGCCAAGTTTAGAGCAGAACAATACCCAAACAATTTTTATGAATCGGGAGAACAACTCTTTTGTTAGTTTTGCCAGCGCACAATAGACTGGACCCGCAAGAACACATGTGATGACCACTTACAGTCAAAGACTCACATCAGAAACAGAGACAAGAAGCAAACTAGCACGAGCTGCTCACTCCAGCAAATCAACTGAAACAAGATGCGAGTTTATTGGAGACTTTGATGCTCCGTGTGCCGAGTCAAGACATTCCTTTAGAAAAAATGAAAAAGCTACGTCCGTTTTTAGTCAAGCACTGTAAACAGGGAGGAGCACTGCCAGAACACGAGAGTAGACTCCGAACACTCTAAGTGTTGCATAATATATAAAAAGTGAGCTTGGAGCAACAAATATTTCTTTCCGTCACCATAATCTTTAATTTATGTTCTGTCATTGCCACTACCATATTTGCAGCTCCAAACATAGTAATGGCAATAGTGAACCATAAATAAAAGATATTGGATTTAAAAGAATAACAGTTTCTTGAATTGCAGAAGCAAAATGCCTTTTCAAGGTCTTATTACATACAGTCATATCAGGGCTCCAGACTGACTTTTTCCTACAAGAAGAACTGGTGCTCCTTACACAAATCGACATGCAAAAGCAACACACTGTTTTCATGGTACATGTAGCTTTTAGCCTCCAACATCTTGGTCACAATTTTTATGTTACTTCTACCTAACGAGCACCACGCACCAAATAGATCACACGCTATATTTATGTCACATGCTCAATTTATGGGTTTTCACATGGTTCTCATTTGCATGAAGTTGAAATTGAGATGATGAATTCTCATTTGCTTCTGCAACCTCACTCCTATTTAGACTGGTCATTGTGATGTCCTATTCAGCAGTGGCATGCCAACTCAGTGAAAACATCCTGGCGGAGGCGTCGCTGTATAAATAGTTTATAAAGTTGATGGGCAGAGATAATAACTAATCATGTTAAATATGTAATGCTGATATGTTGTTTTTTTGCATATGATAAATACAAAAAGTTAATAACAACAACAACAAACGAGACACAAAATTGCTGAACTTAAATGAACATTTATTTAATACTGTGTTAATGCTATCGTGCAATGACACTTGCGGTTATTTTCCGACAAGACAAATTTTGCCTCCACACAACCTGAATTATAGTGAAGCGAAAAAATACAGTTGGCTGTATAACGTACAATACGTCCTCATACCGTTTTTTTCGGGCAGAAAAGTGCTGACAAGTTGCTGGGAAGTTCTTTGGCCGTGAATCCATATAGAGCTTTCCTTCGGTAAAAAAAGCTTCCTCCGAGCACTTCATAAAAGTGCCTTTTCTTACTTTTCTTTTTTTTTGTAATAATTTTTTTTTTCTAAGACATCATTGTCTTGAAAATATATCACCACTAAATGGCATATGATTGGCTGCCTGAAAAGGAGCGACAGTGATGATACCAGCGACTTTCATAACAGTTCGGAGATTTTGAACGCACCTCTCCACACCAATCACTCTCACGCGCACGCGCACACAAATTCTTGCTTTCTTCTAGTGTTTCAGATGATATACAATTATTTTAAAATAAAAAAATTTTAAATGTGGGAAATATTTGCAAGTTGCACTGGTGCACATAGTTATACAATTTAGTTGAACTGTCTCTAAAAATGGTCGCATTTTGCGACTGAATAGTTGCAATCTGGAGGAAGTGACATGGAAAGTAATAGAGAATTACAGCATCCAGATGTGCAGTTCCATAAAAGCTCTAGTCATGGAATTTATTTACTATTATGACAGCCACTGGTGGGCAATATATTGATAAATTATCTAAATTATATGACTATTCATACCGTCAGTCAACTGTATATCGGACAACCGAATATCGTGTTTCAGCGGAAATATCAAATTTCTTCCAGAAAAGAACAGGTAGCGGAGATGTTTCCCCCCCTCCCATAAATACATCAATGAAGAGTCTGTGTAATGTAGCAGGATATGTAGAACTAGTTCGGGTCACAGGTAGAAAGCTCAGGTCTTTATTAACCCAAAACTGGAGTAAGCAGAAGGAAAAAATAAACATACAGAACACAAGGGCAAAACACTGGGAACAAAAGCAAAGCAAATAGTAAATGGAGCAACATGCAAAAACACTGCACACAAGCACAGTACTGGAGCTCATAAACGAGGATCCTGTGCTGTGAACAGCGTGTTTATGACGGGTGTTCGACGAGCCCGAACTGGCCACAGGTGTGCACAAGAGCGAGACTGCATGTTTGCAATTGAGGTCATGTTCTTTTGTCTCTGAGCATTATTTTCATAGCGTAATATATCATGATTAATACTGTCATCATGAAAATGTCAGGAAAATATTTTCATATAATTTTAGGTCATATTGCCCAGCCCTAATTTAAATCAAAATTAGCCTTATGATATCTTAACATCTCACTTAGGAGTTAAAAGAAACCTTTAAGCTTGACAGAAATAGTGATTTAATTTATCATGCTAATTATCGATCTCAACTGCTATGAAAAAAAATAGGATAAGATTTTCTTCCATATCCACTACTGTGCACCTAGTATGGCAGAATGTAGTAACAGAGATGTTCTAAAAGGGGGAAGATAGCAATCTTAGTAGTTTTTCCACTGACAAAAACATAACAGCTACCTAGCTTTAGCTTGGGTCACATGAACCATTGTGAGCCAATGGTATCATTTCTGTGAAGGTCATCCATCAAATAGAAATACCAAAATACACTAGAATGGACACACGCATTGAACATATTGGCGAACCATGGGCTCGTCAGGACACCATCTTGTATAGCGGATTCATAAACTGATGTAACACTGGATTGTACAAGTTACTGTAATTGTCTGCCTAATAAAATGCATATATCAAAGGAAGTGATTGTATGGCCTTAACAAATTTCAATTCTAATAGCCCATATAGCAGTTTTGGTTAATTATTTAATACTTGCATAAACCTTGGGTGACAGTTCATAGTACACAACATCCCATTTTGATCCATGTTTCTCTTAATTCATGAGAACACAAGTATCACCTGTACTGCAATCAGAGTTGCAAATCAGTAGTCAGTATAAATTAAGCATAAACTGAAACCACATGTGCAACTTTCACCTCCCAGCCAAATTCAGATAGATAATGGATGGAAATAATATGCGTCGTCACCTTATGATTAAGTGTTGCAAAAACGATATATGACTGACACTACAGCTATTCTATAATAACACCTCAAAACAGATGCCATTAAATAGTTTATTAGGAAAACCAGGCAGACAAACCTTCTGAAAATGATTCTGAAAATGTGCTCAAGAAACAAAGTCAGGCGATCGGCAAATAATAACACTTGGGCAAAAATCTAAACTCATGTAACCAGGAAAAAACTAAATGGCTGAGGCTGTACGATCAGGTCCATAAGTGATGCAATGAGTATAAGGATCTCTATAATCCATCTTATATTTGTAAGGAAAAAAGAAAACTTATCAGAAAAACATTTGATAAAACATATGACAGTCTGAGCTGTCAGACCCATCACCTATTTCTTTAAGTTGTGCAAATGCTAATATATTTCACGCTGGCTATAAACATATGAAAAACATGCTCTCCGAATGTTGATACTCCTGTTTGACAAGTTCAGTGTGAACATAAACCCTCAGTCACATATTTTCATTAGGTATAAGCATTATTTTGGCATTAGGATACCGATTTTCATCGCTATAGTTGACAACGCAGTACATATAACAAGTTATCTATGACAAGAATCAGCGGTCCAGTATGGCCTCTAATTGTGCCGGAAGCAAACAGCTTATGCCTCATCTAGTCACAATGGGATATCTGTGCACCCAACATTCTCCTAACATTTGAGACAGTTATTCTTGTGGTACATCAAAGCAGATTTTTTTAGCCTTGAGCACATGGCAGTAGATTCCCAATGTGGTTAGTGATAATGCACTTAGTACAATATGTTTATGTTTACTAGGTTACAACTTTGTGGTAGGCTAAACAATGGAGTGATGAGCTGCCTTAAATGGGTCCCATTTGTCACAACACTGCCAACTATGACTTCTCACAAAACAATCATTCTTTCATTTTAGTTCTTTGCAGGTTGTGTTATAACTTGTTGTGGATAAGATTTTAAAGACCATCAGTGGTCTAACTGCTATGAAACCAATTGTTTTCACAAAATAGGAGCTGGCTCAGGGTACTGATTCTATCCATCCCTGAGAATTCACTCGAACAGATCAGCCTCTGGTCTCTAAGCCCCGCCTTCCGTCACGCGTTTTCACTCAAACACTAAGAGTAATTTTAGATGGATTACTCTGGTAGTAATCTTTACTCTTTAATCTGACATAACGAACACGTTATCGCCCTGTCTGTTACAGAATTTCTTATTTTGATCGTCTTGCACAGTACAAAAAGTAATAATCGTAAGAGGCCACTGGAATCACACGGTGTAAAACCGGCTTAAAGCATAAAAACAATAACTGAAAATAAAATAATTTCTGTTTAATCCACTAGTTGTGTAGCAGTGCTATAAAAGTACTAACTAGATTAGAGATATCTCCTCAAAGTGTAGTCCAACTAATTAACGTACAGTTAAAATATTAACTATCAATAACTTATCGCTATATCGCCCAACGTTAGCACACCTAAAGACATTATAAAAAGTATAGCACATAGCAGTCCAGCCCATGGCCAAAAAACAACTAGTGATTTCCCGAAAATAACACTTATAGCAGACTAGACATTTCCATGAACATAAATGTCCATGAGTTTAAAAAGTGCCCATATTGGGTGTTTGCATGATCACTTAGCGTTCGACGTACCAACTGAATAATCAAATCGGCCACCGCTGAATAATATTTCCGACGAATTTTGAGTTACATATTTTCTGCTTTTTACAAACCAGAGAATTTGATACATTACACTCAAGTAGACTTCATCTGCCCTAATATAGTTGGCTAGCTTTTAAGGAAACTGCACTGGGACTAGTTGGGACAGTCGTCTAGCCAAGTCATACACAAACTACTAAAGTAAATGAACTGCCCAGTTTAGCTGACTCTGATGACTTTGCACCTGGTCATTCATCTCATCAACCAGTGGTGTATACAGCTATTATTAGCGAGCGAGCCACCCAGTTTATTTATACAGGCTAAGATATAAATAGCGATAGAAAGAGTAGGAACGAACATGGACTACTTTAATAGTCAGCTAACTAACTTTCGGTCCCGCCCTATTATTCCAACACTTCACATTAAAATGAAAACAAATATTTTATACATTAATTAAAGCAATTTTACCTTTTTCTGACAATCCAGTTGAATTACAAGTTTATATCCATCCAGTATTGGTCTGCCCAGCGAAATGCCACCTTAATCCCACAAAAGAGGCTAGCAACAGTTAGCTGGCACACACGTTAGCTCCAACTGGCCTAAACGCTCCAGAGATCTCGCACTGTGTCCGTGTGAGTCTGAGAGAGTGAGACAGCAGAAATTGACACTGCCCGTCACATCGCACTCCTGAAGTAAACTGACTCTTTTAAGAGTTTTAGAGTGTCCTATCTGTCCTCTAGAGAAGGACAATCACCCGGATATTTATGTGGTTTCAGAACATGCTTGCACTAACAAACTCCTCTTCCTTCCCAAGCCAAATACTCGCCCAATGCCAGGGATAGAGCCACTGTACCGGAAGTAAGTTAAAGCGCGAGGAGCATTTTTGTGTGTGCGCATGCGCGCGTTCGTGAACCTCCATTGTTTGATAGGTTTGGTGATAAATGGGACAGACAGCTGTGGCTAATTATAGATTTTTATTCTATAAAAATATAAAAATTCTATTTTTATTTAATAAAGTTGCATTTTAATAATATTTGGTATTTTGCTCATTTCGATGTCTAAGCTAGCTTGTTGTACTCCTATAACTAACAGCCAAAAGTGAGTGAGCGAAGCTAGCTAACACTAGCTACATTTAATAATAATGTATGACTGACTGTATCACCTTAGCAAACACTTGAAGTAGTTTGTTAAGGCTAGCCAGTTACTCCTTTTTTAATGCTCTGTTTATTAAAATTTTCACAAGAAAGACAAAGTGATGGATTGCAGAATTACGGTTAAATCGCAAACATGTATGACCACAGGGGCCGCGTTAAGTCTCCCCATGGCCACGATATGTCGGTGTTATTTATCCGGAAAATTGAACACGTATTGACGCGACCAAAAGCCTAGCAACAATAAAGGAAAGACACGCTACAAAATCTACAAATGGGTATATGACGAAGGTTATCAGAAGTAGAAAAGGAATGTGCTACAGAATGAGACCTCCAAATTGAAAATTTTGAACATTGTATCAAAATCTGTCAAAAGCCACTTTCAGACCGGAGGAACTTTCGCACCGCAGTAACTGGAATTGATTATAGTTTTTAGAACGCAGTTTTTAAGGGATATTTTAGCTCCTACTTCAGGGTAGGTAGGGTGGAGTCAGCTAAAATAGGCTTCTTTTTTGGTAAATGATTTGTAAGACCAACAGATAAGCTATGCTTGAGTTCTAATGATATTTTTTATAAACTGTCATGGGTCTCTTAAATATTTATTTGTTAAAAATATGAAAAAGTATAATTGTTTTAGAATTATGAGAGTTAAAGTAGGTTCCTTCTTGAACTATAACACAATGTTCAGGTAAAATGGGCCAATATAAAGAGAGAACCACAGTAATTTCAGCTGAAATCATTTTAATTTTTAACAGTAAATTGACACTAACTATTGTCTTTGGTGTGCCATACAATATAAATAAATTTCATGCAATAAAAAGTTGAACAAATATTTCCAAATACTTTCATTTCACTATAATTTATTTCCTTATTCAAATATTTTGTAAGCTGAATCGGATTCTAATCCATAAAAGAGGTACCTTCTTGCACAAGTTTAATAAAGACCTTATACTCTTTATCTATGCTTTTCTTTTTACCCCAAACCAAATCCCTCAGGCATGCCTACTTTGTATACTACACAGTCAAAGTCTCGATTTTGATGTCAACAGCCTGTGGTTGCTGCGCCCTAAAAATTCTTTTTTTTCCAGGTGCAGCAGATTTTGTAAGTGGTAAATGTTCTGATTTAATGAGTCCTTTAAGGGGCAATAGTAATGGCCAAATAGTTTTTTCACGAGAGCTTATTGTCCAAACAATACGCTTGTGCAACTGGCCGTTGCAAGGTCATGATGTCATTCCTAGCATCGTTGGAGAAAAACATTTATTATGCTGCCATAAAGTGAGTCACAAGGTCATGGAGCCGGTCATACAGAGCTGTGTTCCTCTAGAAAGTAGAACCATCATATAAAGGGTCAGAACGATTCAGAAGCAAAGTTTATATTTATATATATGGAAACATGAGTGAGAGACTTAAATACAAAGCACTAATCAGTGAGCTGCTAACAAGGGGCACTCACCCAGACTGGCTAACGCTAGGCAGGACAAGCCTGATAATGAAGAATCCACAAAAGGGCAATCTGCCATACAACTACAGCCCGATAACCTGGAATAACAGGGAAGCTCCTCTCAGGCATCATAGCAGAGAAACTAGGCAGACACATGAGTCAATACCTGAGCAAAGCTCAGAAAGAAATCGGATCCAACACCAGGGGGCCAAAGCACCAGCTACTGGTCGATAGAGCAATCAGCCAAGACTCTAAGACTAGGGAGACCAACCTGAGCACAGCCTGGATTGACTACAAGAAGCCCTATGACTCGATGCCCCACATGTGGATACTGGAATGCTTGGCACTATACAAGGCTAACAAGGCACTGATAAGCTTCATCAAGAACTCAGTGTGGCTGTGGAAGACAACACTGGAAACCAATTCCAAGGCCATCGCACAAGTCACCATAAAGTGCGGTCTATACCAAGGTGAGAGTCTATACCAAGGTGAGAGGACAGCACTGTCCCCACTGCTGTTCTGCATAGGCCTGAACCCCCTCAACCACATCATCATAAAGAGTGGATATGGATACAAGTTCAGAAGTGGAGTAACAATCAGCCACCTCCTGTACATGGATGACATCAAGCTGTATGTTAAGAGTGAACAAGACACCGACTCACTGATCCACCTCACCAGAATCTACAGCAAGGACATCAGGATGTAATTCAGACTGGATAAATGTGGACATGGTGGCTTAAAGAGAGGGAGGATGATCAGGACTAAAGGAGTGGCGGTACCAGAGGGCAAAAATACAGGACAGCTACAAGTACTTTGTTATCCTACAGGCCAATGGGAAACAGGATGAGGCTATGAGGAGATAAGCCACAGCCAAATATCCTAGAGGGTCAGACAGGTGGTCAGGAGCCAGCTAAATGGTAGGAATAAGATCCAAGTCATCAACATGTACACCCTGCCCACATGCACACTTTTATTTAGACTATCCAGACAAATAGCCTGACAAACTTCAGGAGTTACAGGTGATTTAGGCCAATGGGTGCAATAGTTTGTTCTCAGTTGGTGTTGTCTGCCCTCCCTCTTCACTGATTGGGTGATCACAGTTCAACCCCACAGGGCGAAGCTCATTATCATTAGACACAAACACCGCTTTTTACGCCGTTCTGAAGACATTGTATGGAGCGTAATTTTTAGCCCCTTTTAAGCTGACCAAAAATGCAATGTTGCGCAATTTCACTGCACTTTTTACAGCATTTTACCATTAGGCAGAAAAAAGCGCTGTCTTGACAGTTTGAACGATATATTAAAAAAACGCATTAGAAAACTGGCAAAATGTGACCTATTTGTAAGATCAAAATCTTGTTCAAACTTCTTTTAATATTTTAGATGTTTAATTTTGTTCCCTCCAATCCATATTACTAGTTTTTTTCCTGTTAGAGGCCACTCGGCTGTTTCTTCTCAACTTGTCCTTTGTTAGTTCTGGTTCTAAATGACATTGTGTATGTTATGACTAGTGTAGGATACGCTATCAAAAAATTTTTAATGATTAATTTTATATAATGTTCTTTTGTTTATCTTCCTTGGGAATATACTCTGACATGTATATCTCTATGTATATATACAGTACATAGAGATGTATATCCATCCATCCATTATCTATACCGCTTTATCCATCTGGGTCACGGGGAAGCTGTAGCCAATCCCAGCATCTTCGGGCGAGAAGCAGGGTAGGGCCCTGGGCAGGTCGCCAGTCCACCACAAGGCCAACACAGACAAACAACCACACATGCTAGCATTCACACCTATGGGCAAGTTAGAATAGCCAGTTGACCTAATCTGCATGTCTTTGGAGGAAACCAACGCATGCACGGGGAGAACATGCAAACTCCGCGCAGAAAGGCACCCTGGGTGACCCGGGGATCGAACCCAGGACCTTCTTGCTGTGAGGCTACAGTGTTAACCACTGCAACACCGTGCCGCCCATATATATATATATATATATATATATATATATATATATATATATATATATATATATAGAGAGAGAGAGAGAGAGAGAGAGAGAGAGAGAGAGAGAGAGGTACTGAAAACCTCTAGATTTTCTGTAGTAAATTCAGACTGAGTCTAAACACGACCCTGTGTCTTTTTGCTCAATCTCCAAGCACACTTGTCACATGGAGGAAGGGAGAGTGACAGTTTCTGAGACTGATAGAACTTGAACCTGAACAAATCTAACAGCTTTACATAGTAACAGAGGCATAACTTGGTATTAGGAAAACAATGGCAACACGAGCCTAAACTGACACCTTAGTCAGTTGAATTGTCCCTAACTGAGACTCTCACTACCCCACAGGGTTGCCACCTGTCCTGTATAATACGGGATTTTCCAGTATTTTGAACATAAAATACCACAATCTGTATTAAATCAAGATGGTACGTGATTCGTCCCGTAATTTTGTACATGTAATTTAATAGCCTACACAGTCTTCAGGGGGCTGAAAATAACATACCATCAGGTAAAATCAAACCTACAAATGCAGTAGAGATATTTAATTTCAGTGGTTGGCTACTAACAGCATTCCAGGAAATTCAGTTCCCCTGTTTTCCCCTTCACTGGAAAATGATGTGTACAATCATTGTAGCTACATTGAGCGGCTAGTGTATGCTTTATTGTCACATGTTTGTTTATAGGGGTATCATTTACTTTTCATCAGCATAAGGTAAATGTCATGTTGTGTGTTTGATGGTTTGCAATTAAATTCATACTGTAAAGTAGCTATAGTATGTGTTGTTAGAGTTTTTATTGCTCAATCTTTAGTCAGATATATACTTGCTAATTCTAGCTTCCGCCCTGTGTAACATATGATTCAGGTTCAATCTCTATAAGACTCAGCAACCATCTCTCTCTTCGTCCATGTGACAAGCACTTGGAGAATGAGCAAACAGTCACTGGGTCTGCTAAACTAACTTTACTACAGAAAATCTAGGTTTTTGTACATAGATATTTCACCAGCACCTGGTCACCTGGAACAAAATGATGACTAGGCTTCTCTGTGGGAAGAGGCACAGAACAAGACACATCACCATGTATACTATAAAATTTTTCAATCAAGGCCTGGGTATAATCAGCAACTGTGACATCCAGATCCCCTGTAAAGGAAAACCAGGGTTACCTTTCTGCCATGGGGTCAGGAAAGGTTGTCCCATCAGGATTTCCAAAGGTGACAATTTTAGTAGTGGAGCTAGGTGTCATTGTGATCTCACAGAGTACAGCTGGTAATAGATCAACCCAAGATTTACCACTTTCCATCATTGCTTTAGTCAAATGTTCTTTTAACGTTCTTTTTCATCCTTTCAACCACCCCTGATATGGAACTTCCAATCAATGCTTAAATACTTCCAGAGCTGTTGTGTTACCTTTGCTACAAAATGTGTGCCTTAATCACTGTCAATGAGAGATGGAATTCCAAACCAAGGAATAATTTCTTTAGCCAAAATTTTTACCGTTGTTTTTTCATTTTCCTTAGCACATGGAAAAGCGTCTACCCATTTAGAAAAGCTGTCCATTATAACCAACATATATTTTATCATGCCTTTTGCAGGCATGTGAGTGAAGTCGATCTGCAAATACTTAATAGGAACCTGTGGAGGAAACAATGCATCATGTTTAGCCATCTGTGGTGTGGAATTAGACCTATCACAGATAAGGCAAACAAAAGTTTTAAAAAAAAAGTTAGTTTTTTTTCCGAGATGATATTGCTCTTGTAACAGCAAATCAATCCTAGATGATCTTGGTCTCGGGTTCGATCTGACTTTGACTTTCTGAAAGTTTCTCACCTGCACGGACCTGGGCCCAGGGTCTGGGGCTTGAACACACAGAGACGCAGACAAGTAGTGTAGGTGTATGCTCAATCCAAAGTTTACTGTGACAAAGACGAGTTTATATATAGTAGCCTGGGTGTGTGTACGTGTGTGTTTGTGCATCTGCGTGTGTTATGCTATGTGTTGTGTGTGTGTATGTGTGGGGGTGTGAGGGTGTGTGTAGAGTTGTGTGTGTGTAGGTGTGTGTGTGCATGTGTGGGGGTGCAGGAAGGGAGAAACAAAGACAAATGGTCACCAACAGCTGTTGGGTGTGAAATTTGTCAATGTCCTTCAGTTGAGATGTTAATGTGGAGACCAGGTTAGGCTGTAATTCTGGTTATCACACAAAGGCATCAGTTAACAGCTTCTGCATAGAGAAATGCTATTAGATGAGTATAGTCCAATAATTTTATCTAACAACATGGAAAGGTAGAACTAATCTAGGTAGAGCGAGTCGGCCACATGAATCATAAATGAGGTAGTCTGAAACCTTTTTCAGAATGTCCAGTATCATGACCTTAACATTGACTATAGCCAAGCGCTTAGGAAGAGTGCAATAAATTGCAATAAATCAGACACCAGAGTAGAATTAGAAAATTGGCTTACCATCAGCAGAGCGGAAACCCCGGGAATGCCAAATTTTTCCAAAATCATGTACTATGCCAAAAGCATATCTAGAATCAGTGTCCACAGTGATAACTTGATCAGCAAAGAGAGTACATGTGATTGTGAGGGTAACTAACTTCACTGCCTGTGCTGGCTTATATGGTAACTAATATGCTTCGCATACAGTATCAGGGAGAGAACACACTGAATAACTGCAGTAAAAAGTGTTATCATCTGGCTTTGAGCAGGAGCCGTCAACATACATATGTACATCATTCTCAAATGGAACAGATGAGAGGTCAGGGCATATACTTGAGGTTTCATGAATCAGGGTCAGTCATGGTCAGCTGAAATCAAATCAGTGTTTTCAGATAAAAGTAACAAAACTGCTGGTTAATTGGGTGTTGGTGCAGATTTAATGGTGAGATTTTGTGTTGCACAGAGAACAACTTCATAAACAGAACACTTCTGTGCCATCATGTGTTGTGGCTGAATGTTATTCAAAATAGTAGTGCAAAATGAGGGGATGAGAGATAACAATTTTTTCAGCATCCATCACCATGAGTGCTGCAGCAACTGCTCAAAGGAAAGCTGGCATGCCTTGAACATGCCCAATGATGCACTGCCGCTTTCAGCGACATAAAGGTAAAATGGTGATGTGTACTGTGGCAGACCCAGAACCTGGATTTGAGCAAAGAGCTGCTCAGAAGTGTCTGAAAGAGTTCATCATGTCAGACGTCCATGTTAGTTTTTCAGGGTGTGGCTTTCCACATTGTTCACTTAAGAGCCTGTCATGATAGGAAGAATCAGCAGTAGTTAATAAGTCTCTGAAATCTATGCATGCCTTTCTGTGTGCTCTGTGAAGGAATGTGGAGCAAATTCAGCCAGTAAGTCTTGTATGACAGCAGAAAACACAGCAGGAGAGTCAATGAAACCCTGGGGCATGCGTGTCCATGTGTATTGCCTCTCCTTGAAGGTAAATACGAATAATTTTTGTGACTCCTCATGCACTGGGATGCTGAAAAAGGCAGAACACAAATCAACAACAGTGAAAAATGAGTGATGTGCAAGAATAGCAGGAAAAATGGATGAAACATCAGGAACAACAGGTGCTACTGGAATCACAAGATTATTAATGTATCACATCTTGTGTAAAATGCCATCCCTTACCATCTGATTGCCTAAGTGGATTTACAGGAGCGTTATAAGCAGAAACTGTTGCAATTATAACCCCTGTGCCTTCAGTGAAGAGATTACTTCAGAAATTCCTTCGTAATTCTCCGGAGATGATGGATAATGTTTGAAAAATACAGGCTGTTTTGGGCTGAGCACGATAAAGAGTGCAGTGAACTAATCCAACCTCGTTGCTATGCATTGCCCAGAGACACCGTGGCACCTCCTGTAGATGTTTTGGGTATTTCACATGTTACACCCAACTCCATCAAGGTCACCTCCTAAAACAAACCCAGGCTAGAATTTTTCTGTGTATCGATGTACATGAGACCCTGCTCAAAGGAGACCTAATTTAAACATCAAATCTCAACATCAACCCAACAGGTTAAATGGAGAAGATGGAATTATTTATTATTATTAAATAAATTGCTGGATCCTCAGCAGACTGAATTCGTAGTGGATGAATCTTTGGACAGTGTACTGGAACCCCATCAATTCCCACAGATTATATGGTCGCCACCGAAACTTGACCTGAATAAATCTTAGCGCTCAGCAAAGAACACAACACCCCTGTATCAAAAAGAAAACAACACGGTTGGCTATCAATCAAAAGTTCAACAACAGGCAGTTCAGAGTAAGATTTAGTCAAAATAGCACTAAGAAGTAAATCATTTGGTGTTCCACTCTGTGGGCAGCCCTAGTTACCAGAGTACAGGGGGGTTTTTTGGGGTGTGTCACTGCAGGCCATTTAATAGGAAACTGTGTTCCCTGTGATTCAGCTGGATACTCCGCCAATACTATTTTTCCGCCATTCTCATGCTGAATGACCCAGTTTGTGACAATAGTGACATTCACCAGGTTTCTTTTTGTGTTGATTACAAACACTCCAGCAGCTTCCATTTCCCGAACACGCTCTGAAAATTCTTGTGGAGTCATTTTGATTAGACCCGGCTTAGTAAGCTTCAGAGCTTGTGCATGGTCTGTGCACATGTTAGATAAACATGTAGAGACATAAAGAACTGCAGTATCACTTTCTGTACCTAAACCATGTTCTATCCACACAGCAGTAAAGTGTCTCACATAAGCAGAACAGTATTCACCAGGTTCTTGTTTACAGCTAGTGGCTAGCTAGTGTGACAAGTCATGCTGACTTTCATCATGCTTTAGCAAAAACGAGCGCAGCTGTTTATAAAAATCCTCAAGCTTATCTGATTGAGCCCAAAAACAAAAACCCTGTCCAGCCATATTACTTTCCAGAAATGGCAACCGGTCATTATCTGTTTTTAAGGATTCCACACCATCAATGAATTTGGCTTCAGAGAACTGATTCTTAAGCTATATCAGAAAAGTTAGGCGGATATACTTGAACCAGATTTCTCCCATTGCTACAAAAGGAAAAGCACTGTTTACCTATTTTCCTGCTGATTTCTCTGTGTCTGCTAGTTTTGGATAAAGCAATGCAGTTTCCACAGGTATGCATGTGTTTATACAGCTGAGTGGATGAGTTTGTTTATTAACAGCCGTCGCCATCACTATCAGAGGAGACTCTGTAGTCTTTTCATCTACCATTAGTGTTTGCTGTTTATATCCCCACTGGAATTTGTCCCATACATGTTTCATCCTCTTCTGACTCTTTCATGTATGTATAATCCCAACCAGGATCCCCGTAACCATCATAAGTCATCACAGCTGCAGATATAAGCACTTCAGGTGAAAAACTACCACATGCAGTAAAAGGATTAAATCCAATTTCTTTAGACCAACCAGGTAACTTGTCAAGAAAGGGATCACAATTGACACCAAATCCACAGCAATGTAACCAATTCTTCAGATTTTCATCTACGTTCATCTTATGGAAGGACGACCCTGCCCCATACATGGTTGTATGTACAAGTTACAACTTCACACTTCAGACACAGAGAGAGAGAGAGATCAGTTTATTTAAAACATGCAAACATTAGTTTACTGTTATAACAACTCGCCACAGGAGTGCTATAACCAGTGTTTATGTGTGCAGGGAAACACCGCTGCAAAATTCGCAACTAAGGCACATTTAAATGCACAATAAAACAGAGATACAGCCCATGAGTGAGAGACTTTTAACAAGAAAAATAAACAGGGAAAAATTCCTGTCACTCACCCGATGGTCTGCATCCTGAGATGAGCCTCCAAAATGTAAGATTTGAGTCAGGTTCAATCTCTATCAGATTCAACAACCATCTCTCTCCCTCTTCCTCCATGTGACAAATGCTTGGAGAAACAGACACAGAAAATCTAGAGGCATTTATACATAGAGATGTGTATGTCAGAGTAACAGAGAAACAGAAGGACATTCCACAAAATAAATCATGACAGCTATGCAGCTGGCAGGAAGAACAAGATAACCAGAGACAAGTGAGGTCTGTTCTTCATGATAGCTTATCCCAGAACACTAAATAAAGGACAGACAGAGAAGAAACAGCAGAGAGGCCTCTAACAGGAGAGAAAACTAGTAATATAGATTGGAGTGAACAAAATTAAACATTCTAAATTATAGTAATAGGAAATTAAGTTCAGGTGGTTAAGACATAGGACTAGGGATCAGAAGGTCATGAGTTCAAATCCCAGCATTGCCAAGCTACCGCTGCAAGGCCCTCACCTGTTCACTTGTATAAATGAGACATTTGAAAGTCGCTCTGGATAAAGGCGTCTGGCAAATGACATAAAGTTGAATGTAAGATTTTGATCTTACATCCCTGTTTTCAGTGTTTGGCTGCACCCCACCCTTATTTTTACATGCTCTCTCACTTGTTCCCTTATGCCCCAGAAATTCTCCAAAATCCAGATGTTGAAGTGCTGTCCCAATGCCTTAGGGGAAGAGGGAATTGAAGGCTGATTTTCACTGAAATCACCCCTTTGCTGGAGGCATACCCAAAGACTACTCGGGAGCAGAATTTGCAGAAGATAAATTCACTCTTGATGACACCCACACATGACAAAAGCACTAGTTGGAAGGAGAATTAGCAGAAACAGGTGTCATTTTGTGCTGAGTGCGGGTGGATGTTTTGAAAACGTTTAACTGTAAGTAAATTGTATGATATTTGTTTTTTCATAATTGTGCTAGAGTCATCAGTCTGACACATGTTTGCCAAAATGTTTGTCGGTTTAAATAATAGGTAGAAATTTTTGTTGGTTTTCATAATCGGTAGATAGAACTTTTTGATTACTACAATGAAGTTTAGGTTGATCAAAAAAAAATCAAAAAAGACATTTAACAGTGGACATAAAAGCATTTAAGATCGCTGCCCTCTCAAAACTTCGTGGCCATTTGCTAATGACGTTGTATAACAGGCGGACCATCAAGGCTATAAAGGTATCTTGATACCACTTTTTTAACCACTACCTCCCTCCCTCACTTACGCGATCACTCTCCCTTGATGGCTTCATGAACTTTAGGGAGTGAGGAAGTGAGGGAACAAGCAAGAAAGCATGCAAAATAAAGAAATGGGTTTCAGCCTTTGTGTAATAGGTAATAGAATTAATATGTCAAGTTTAATGAGTCTAATATAATAGTCTATCTTTTTTAATAGATCCCAATGGGAACTGTTAATGCCTAGTTCTTCAGGGGCATTCTCTTGGTCAGACAGTAGTTTATGTTATTATTATTCTCCAGCTCCATTCACCAGCATCCTGAACGAGTCTCTGGGTCAGTCAGAGGTTCCCACCTGCCTAAAGAGATCCACAATAATCCCCATACCAAAGAGCAGCAATCCCTTGAATGACTATAGGATTATTGCATTAACCTCAGTAGTTACGAAGGTCTTTGAGAGGATCATTAGAGATCATATCTGCTCCTCAATGCCTAGCTCTCTAGACCTGCTGAACCGATCAACTGATGAAGCTATCTCCCACGTCCACTACAACACCTTGACACGTGCATAGTAGGAAGGGGAGTTATGCTTGACAGCTGTTCATGGGCTACAGTTCAGCATTTAACACCATTATTCCCCACAGACTGTCATCCAAGCTCAGCAGTCTGGGACTGAACACCCACCACTGTGGGTGGATACAGAACTTCCTTACAGGCAGACCCAAGGTTGTGAGGGTGGGAGGATGTATTTCAAACACCATCATGCTCAGCACAGGAGTCCCACAAGGTTGCATGTTGAGTTGCCTTCTTGTATTCCTTGTACACCCATAACTTTGTAACCACACATATGTTGATCACCATAGTAAAATTTATGGACAACACGGTTGTACTGGGCCTCATAACCGACAAAGATGATACAGCCTACCTGGAGGAAGCGGAGACCCTGTCATTATGGTGCCAGGCTTACTGCCTCCAACTAAACGTCAGCAAGACTAAGGAGCTGATTGTGGACTTCAGCAGGAAGCAGCAAAAGGCCTACATTTCCCTCAGTATCAGCAGAACACCAGTGGAGAGGGTATCTAGGTTTAAATACCTCGGCATGCACATCACAGAAGATCTGACATGTACTCTGCACACTCAGGCACAGGTCTCAAAAGCCTTAAAAGAAATAAGAGCATCTTCAGCCATCCTTAAACCTTCTTCACTGGTGCAGTGGAAAGCATTCTACTGGGTTGGAAATAGCTCAGCGCAGGACCGCAAAACTCTGTGCTGAGTAATCTTAGCTGCTGAGCGCACCATAGGATCTGCTCTGCCCTCGCAGCAGGACATTTACACCCAGCACTGCAGATCAAGAGCACTCAAGATCACCAAGGACCTCTTACATCCGGACAAGAACCTATTCTGCTTACTCAAATCAGGAAGACAATACTGCAGCATCAGGGGCTAAGACAGAAAGACTAAAGAAAAGCTTCTATCCACAACCCAGCAGACTCCTGAATCGGAACATCACATACCCCTAAAATCCACATGCCCGAGGGAACAAATACTATTTATATATCTGTCTTGCCAAGACCCATATTAGACCATTTATTACTATTATTTGTACATTCATCATACTCACTTATTCATTATGTTCACACTAGCACATTTCCACAACTTAGCATATTTGCATACACAGGCTAATTTTGCCTTTATCTTTCACTTTAATATAGTGGATACAGATTCAGGATTTCTTTTATTGTACTATTTTACAATTATGATCTTCATTCTCTTTATTTCTTTAGTATATTGTTCTCATAATCCATGGAGTGTACTGGGCTACATTTCACTGCAGGTTGTATTTGTATAACAGAGTATGTGTCAAATAAAGCATCTTTAATCTATTATTATTATTATTATTATTATTATTATTATTATTATTAATATTATTATTATTATGTGGGTGTGATATTTGTCACACAGTCTGAAGTTTTGTTGCAGACATAAATAAACTATATTGCATGGCACAGTAAGTAGTCTGTTATTTTAGATTACTCATGCCAGTTACACACTAGGCTTTACTGTTGAGAAGTGCACCTAGAAGAGTGATTTAATTCAGCAAGTTTCATCCATACTTTATTCGCTCACAGAAACAACAGGATTACCTGGTATTGGTGAAAGAAGGTTTCCCACAAATATTACAATATATTACAACTGCATTGCTTTGAATACAACATTGCCTATGGTAAATCTTTTCCTCTGAACTCCAGAGGTTATATCCATTACACTCTCACCCATGGAAATTAGTTTCTACAGTATATTCCAACAATGTACAATTAAAATATTTTAACATGTTTAATCAACTCAACTATTAATTACACTTCACACACAGAGCATTTGTTTCCACTGAGAAAACAAAGGAACAGATTTACACGGAGGCCCAAGAAAAGTGGTCCCCCATGTATATTATAGTGTGAGGATGTATAAAGCACCACAGTGATACTGATGATGTATTTTACAGTTATCATTATGTATAACAAGTTTCATCTAAAGATCAGTCTCTTACACTGAGAACATGGGAGGTGTTCCATATTTCTCCACACAGAAAGTGGCAACCGTAGTCAGAGGTATGTTTTTACAATCCACAACTAAATCTGTTTTGACATTTATAAGAATGACTGGTCTTGCAAATAGAATTTTATTTTCTTTCTTTCTTTCTTTCTTTCTTTCTTTCTTTCTTTCTTTCTTTCTTTCTTTCTTTCTTTCTTTCTTTCTTTCTTTTCATTTATTATTTCTTTCCTTTTTAATTTAAAGTAATTAAAATTTTTTATTCATATTCCCAAAAGTATTCACATCTCAATCCTGCAGATGGCGGAAAGCACTAAGATTGCAAGCTGCCAATAAACTCAACAGAAGAGGAGCACACCTTCACACTCATTAGACTGTTCCATTAAGTGTTCTCTGAATGCTAGAAGAAGTCTTTCCTAGCCCCTGAAGGATCCAACTTGGAAGGACCCGTCCTACCAAGGAAGCATCCTTGACATTAAGAAACACCGTGAGAGTTAGATTTGCAGGAAGTGGTTGACCAGTTGTAAGTCTGGCCCAATTTGAGAAAGTGTTTTGAGATTGGGCTTTAGCAGCTGCTGCCATTTTGTTGTGATTTGCTTTATCAGACACTCCACTGGGATTTTTGTGTTACCAAATGATCACTGTGTCTCTTGTTTGCAAAAATATTAGCTGTTTTGCTCATATGTATTTGGAATTGACAACATGCTCTAATGGCTTTGTCAATGTAGTTAACTAACTTAAAAAAAAAACCTGTATTGTACATTAAAACTGAAAAATGGCTGGAGATTTTATATGTGACATAAAGTAAGTTTTTATGCAGATTTCAGAACGTATCTTGATCTATTTAACAAATCAGAAGTTATCATATACATTTTACTATAGTCACAAAAAGTTATAGAGTGAGCTTTTATTTTGAAATATGGAACTGTGGGTGAATGCAACCGGAAGTAATTCTACTGGAGTCGCGGATTCACGTTGTTGAAGGTGAGGAAATTAATGCACAAGGTTTTTAGCTTACTTATATTTGCTGGTAGCTTGTACTAGTTTTTAAGTTTTCAGCAAGGAGTACATGCCGTTTTAAATCCCGTATATTTCAGTTACTGTCAAGAAGTTTCGTACTGTAACCTAAATAGTGTCGGCTGTAATATAGGTGCAGAATTTTTTTCAGCTTCGCAGTGAAAAATTTCTGTCACTGAAATAAATCTGGTGTTAAATTGCTTATTTTACTATAGTGTTCTGACTTTTTATAATTATAGCTTTAGTAGGAAGGTTTTGATTTTAAGGCCTGAGAAACGTGGACTGATAAAATTGAGCAAAAATAAAGTGCTGTGAAAAAGGCGTTGTTATGCCTTAATTGCATATGTGGTTAAATTGTACTATTTAATGACTGTAGAGGAGCACTGACGAGTGCAGGCAAGATTCTGCTGCAAACAGTAGTGTAGGTTGTATGGGTTGTACATAAATATCACTATTTCTGTAATTTCAAAGATGCCTTAGGGGGGAAACTGAATTGCAGTATTGCTACACAATAGATGTGCTTCCTCATTTCAAGCCTCTCCTTACATTTTTTTTTTCCTGCTTCGAAATTGCTGGTCAGCCTCAAGGGTTCTTTTTAAAAAAAATTTTTATATATTTAAAGGCTGTCCACTTGGCAAAATGTATACATCAGATGGTGTGCTATTATTGGAAAAGAATTCATGACTGCCACCACCACAAAATGTTTTTTATTGTTTTTCAACAACATTCTGAACTGTTTTATTTCTCTCTTCTGTTTATAATACAGCAGTTTGCCAACACTTACATTTACCTATTTGTTACAGAATGACATTTATCATTCTTATTCTATTATGTTGTGGAATATCTATGAAAAGTTGGTTTCTGTTTTAACTTTTGTTGTACCAGCTATGAAGTTACTCCCTCACCAGCCTCTCTTTTTCTCTCTCCCTCTGAAGCTAATAAAAAACAAAATAGATAAAATTCTACAATAGGTTGGCTAATTGGCTGTGAATTTCATTATTGATTAGATGCAGTGTTAAGAAGCACCCTGTGGCACACTACATCACTTCATTTAGACTAAATTTCACCACTTTCGGTGGTGTCTCTCATCGCGACTTGGGACTTCTAGCCCAACATGTGGTGCAGATGTACACTATCCCCACCACTTGGTTATGCCTTTCAGTATATGCTTTTCCAGCTTGTATCTTGCACCCAGCTATTATGTGCTGGACAGGGGCATCATTGCACATATGTATATTAGTGGTCACAGTGAAAGCAAAGTTCAAATCACATCATGCACAAATAAATGCATTTAGCATAGGATTGTTTTGGTTTGAGAGACAGGCAGTGGATAATTATTATGCCTTAGTTTTGAATCTGTCCAGTCAGAAATGTAAGGAGTCAAGACTTACAAAAAAGACATATGGAACCGGTTAAATGTACAGAATTTCATTACCTTTTATTAGTTTGAGTCTCTCAATTAATTAGTGCATGAGCACCAGAGGTGTGTATTGCTTAAGTCAGAATTTTTTTCTTTAATAATTGATAATTTTTGAGATGATTCCCATGGGTGAAAATGCAACATGAAATTTGGCATACATATCAGTGTTTGGGATAGTTACTCAAGGACAGAGGCTTGGCCCCAGGTGTGACCCAGTGACACTATAGCACCACTATAAAGCATATAGTTTCATGTATATTCACCAAATTTGGTAGGCGTGTGGGTCTCTCAAAATTGACCAAATTTGGCTTTGGTGGGTTTTGTCATGTTACATTTTAACATACTCCTCTTAGACAGATCATCAGATTCATGTCAGATTTGGTGTACATGATGGCAAAATGTTGTTGATGTTATATTGTGATGGGAGTTTTGATATCTTTGTTGAAATGGCGAGATGATGAATTTATATAGCTTACCACGCAAACAGGAAATACTTTTTCTTTTTTTTTTCAAAATTCTTGTGAAGTATAAGGAAGTATATTTGCTTGATGTGGTTCAAACTTCACTGGTTATTGGTTATGATGGTTATGATGATATCCCCATACCCAGAGTGACATCTTGGTATACAGCAACCATCAAGCCACAAAAACAGTGGCTTTTTCTCTCATCTTGGCTATATTCCTCCTAGAAGTTTCATTGGATTCATGGCAGATTTGGTATACATGGTGTCAAGGTGTTGCTGATTTTAAATTGTGAAGGGATTTTTCATATCTTGTAAGGTGTTGAAATGATGAAACCCCAAATTTAGGTCTCACCATGCAAGCAGGAATGCATCATAAATTCTCCATGGATTGCTTGATATGGCTCAAAGTTCTGTTTATGGTTCATAACAGTTAATGGTAATAATGGTTATGGTCATAGCCATATGCCCAAAGTGATACTCGGGCATAGTGCCACCACTTGGCAACAGAGAGTGGCTTTTCACTCAATCTGGGTGCAGGCCTCTGGTGTCCACTAGATGGCATCTGTGCCAGATGTGCAAAGGGCATTATTGTAAGATGTTACTGATTTTAAATTGGGAAGTGGTTTTTGATATTGTACAAAGTGTTGAAATAGTGAAATACTGAATTTTTATGTCTCGCTACGCAAACAGGAATGCATCATGCATTGCTTGATATGGCTCAGAATTCACAGGTTATTGATTATGATGACATCCACATGCACAGAGTGACTTTCTAACTTAATTAATTTAAGCCTCTTTAAGAGCTCTGTAGTGACATTAGTTGCTTGAAATGCTGCAAAGACAGGATTTTAATTAAATATATTTGGTATTTTTATAAAAAAAAAATTTTATTATATAATTAAATTGTTATAAAAATATTAATTGATTTTCAAAACAAAAAAGTTGACACTACCTCCTCGAATTCCTCTTTCATAAGCTTAAATACAGTGCACTCTTGCTTAAAATATCTGTTGCTGTGAATAGTTAAGTGAGCAGAAGATGAACGGTTCATCAAAAGGCAAAAAGTTAAAGTATACATTTCTATAATATTTTAAGCAAGATTACATTTTTATTTTCATGATTTACAGGTAAAAAATATTTCAAAAAATGAAAAGGACACCCAACAAAAGTTTGGGCACCTGACATGGTAATAATATTGCTAAATAGATATTTAGTAACACTCCCTATTGTAAGCATCAAAGCTTGTAAACGTGTTTTTAGCCAGCTATTAAGTTCTTACATTTTTTTGCCAATTTGTTCTTGCAAAAAGGCTTCTAATTCTGCAAGATTCTTGGGCCGTCTTGCATGAACTTCTCTTTTGATATCTATCCACAGATTTTCAATGATTTTTCGGTGGGATGACTATGAGGGCCATGGCAAAACATTCAGCTTGCACCTCTTGAAATATTCCATTGTAGATTTTGGGGTGTGTTTTGGATCATTATCTTGTGTATAGGACCCATCTTCTTTTTAACTTCAGCTTTTTTATATACATGGTGTGATGTTTGCTTCTAGAATTTGCTGATATTCATATTTATCCTTGCATGATCGATCAACTCCCATGCTTAATAGTTGGAGCTGTGTTATTTTCCTGGAATTCAGCACCCTTTTTTATCCAAACATACCTTTGCACATTGTGGCCAAAAAGTTCTATTTTGACTTCATCAGTCCACAGGACCTGTTTCCAGAATGCATCAGGGTTGTTTAGATGTTCATTTGCAAGCTTCAGACAAGAAATTTTGTGACTAGGGTGCAGGAAAATTTTCTTCTACTAACTCTACCATGTAGGCCATATTTGTTCAGGTGTCACTTTACAGTAGAACAGTAAACCACCACTCCAGAGACTGCTAAATCTTTCTGAAGATCCTGTTAATTGCCATATCTTAACATTACAAACTGAGGAAATCTTGTAGCCTTCTCCTGCTTTGTGAGCATCAATTATTTTATTTTTCAGAATGCTAGAGGAGCCCATGGCTGTTGAATTTAAGGACAAGTTTGAGGAGTCATACTGTTAACAAGCCATAACTCAATACGCTGATTAAGGTCTGGAACCTTGGTAAAAGTTACATAAGAACTCAAATGTATTGGGGTGCCCAAACTTTTGTATGGTGTTCCTTTCCTTTTTTCACTCTACAATTGTACAAAACAAAATTCATGCACATATCTTGCTTTAAATTCTGAAATGAAATGCGTAATCTTTGACTTCATGCGTTTCAGTGATCAGTTCATCTTCTGCTCACTTAACTAATCACAGTACGACATTTTAAGCAAGGGTGCCAAAGCTTTTGCATGTCACTGTGTCTTACAGAAAGCTACACCAAAGCAACTTTTTTTCCCCATTTTTCACATCTTTTTAATCTGATTATAGTTTGGATTTGAGTGTTCATGATTTGGGTTCCTGTGAAAGAGTTGTTATAAAAATGACAACATATTAGAATGAGTGCATTAATTTAAACCTGTGACTGAAAATCTGACCAATCAGATTTGCAAAATTAATATTTTTATTATATACGTAGTGAGTATGAAAACTCTACACACCCATATTAAAAATAGCATATTTTGGTCATGTAAAAAATGAAACCAAGACATCATGTCAGATCTTTCTGCACATTTTCCTACCATTAAAAACCAACAAAAAACAAGTGAAAAACCAAACAAATGGTACAAAAGTGTGCATACCCATTCACTAATCACATTATTGTGCTGGAAGGTGAAATATTACTTCATTTTAATTTGAACAGTTTAATTTGAACTTGGTGGTAGTAATGATTGCTAGAGCAAATATAAATGACGATTCCTGACCATGGCCATATCTGATGTCCATGAGGTTTTTGAAAGGAAGACTGATTTGCTCTGTTTACTGCGTACAAACTTCATTGTTGCCTACAAATATTCGCCATCCAACCTGATGAGCATGTTGAAGTCTGTAAACATTTCTGGGTAAATACACTTTTTTTTTTGTTTTGTTTTGGTTTTTTTTAAATAGATTTTTGGGTTATGACCACGAATATCACATCAAAATTTACTCATCACGTACAGTTTCAGAGAAATCTTCAGTTGGCTATGCAGCACGCATGAAAGAAAAGTATGAGAATATGGAACTGTTGCTGAAGCACGTCCAGTATAACAGGTACAACTGGAATATCTGTGAAGATATTAAAGTCATTGTTCTGTTACTAGGACTGCAGCTCGGCTATACAAAGTACTGTTGTTTCATCTGTGAATGGGACAGCCGTGCCAAAGAGTTGTACTATTCTCGACAGAACAGGCCACTCCGTAAAAAGTTAGTTCCAGGACAGAAAAAGTGGCACATGAATCGCTTGTCGACCCAACAAAGATATTTTTGCCTCCTCTTCACATAAAACTGGGACTCATGCAGAACTTTGTGAAAGCACTGGACAAGGAAGGCGAAGGTTTTCAGTATTTAAGACAGATGTTCCCAAGAATAACTGACGCCAAGATCAAAGAGGGCATTTGTGTTGGCCCCCAGATCAGACATGTTATGAGTGACAAGCGATTTGAAGATCTGTTAGTTGGGCCGGAAAAAATTGCCTGGAAAGCCTTCAAAGACATTGTTGACAATTTTCTGGGCAA
>JAQQZR010002937.1:0-31857 GCA_030068235.1 Notoglanidium macrostoma
CACACACACACACACACACACACACACACACACACACACACACACACACACACACACACACACACACAGGCACACACGCATACTGCAGGTGCAGGGTCATTTCCTGTCTGAGCTTCATATGAAAAAGGAATATTTTTCAAATGAAAATATTTCAGGCCTCATGCTGTTTTTGTTGATGTGCTTACTGTTTACTCAGTGCTTACCTCAATTTTCTGGGTCAGAACCTTTAGAGGAAGGATTTCACTTCAGTATTCCTCAGCTTCTCTATAGCAAACGTGAACCATAGTTTGGTTAACTGTAAACATGGATTATGATATCTTCTGCTTATTTTACAACATATCACATGACCTACGAAGAAATAAGCCCATTACCATTTAAGGGATGATTCACTGAAATGCTTAAACCTGAATGTATTTGTAGTTTGCATTAAATCTGAAAGCAGTAAAAGTTTTACATACATAATGATTCAATGTGCGTAAATGTTTCAGCATCTAAGCGTAATACATGATGTCATTGTGTATGTCATGATTTGAACCAAACAAGATAGGATATTAAGAGAAGTTTAGATTTCTTACACAGCTAAAAATGGAGTTACCTCAGTTTTAAATAATGCATGCTTGAATAATAAGTAGGCCCATCAGCTGAAACTCAGACTTTTTTTTTTTCCATGAATGATGCAATAAAACCAGTTCTTGTTAGCGCGCTCAGAGCCTGCTCTATATCTGACAGTGATGCAGATTGTACGTGAAAGGCTGCGTCGCGCTAACACAGGCAGTCCAATGCTGAAGCGGGTTTCATCTGACGTGAAATTCCTGTCTATAATTGAATGCAAATTTGATCAAAGGCCTACACTGAGGATTGCTTACTAATGAGGTTAATGTTGTGCAATATGTTGTATAAAGTATGAAATTGCTTTCTTTTTTTAAAAGTACTTTGACAGAATTTCTCCCTGTTTGATTTAAAGTATGTTGGGCTAAATTTAGCTCATGCTTGCGTAAGCTTTTTGCTCACTAATCTCAAGGCTTTTTTTCCCACAAGGCCTGTTTAGGTCTTGGCAAGTTAAAAGATCTTAGCTTCATGCTTAGCCCAGGGTTCATTGCTACACATGTAGAACAAAAGGGCTCTCCAGTAAAAGGGCTCTACCGGCTCTTTATAAAACATAGATGTGTCAACACACATTAGCAAACGAGAAAACCCCACCACTGCTTCTGACGAATGCTAGCTAGCGACCTCAGCTAGCAAGCATGTCATTCAGTTACATTAGCAAGATAGTTAGCTAGCATTTGCTATCGGTTGTGTTAAAAATGCAAGAAAACATGTGAAAATACACCAAAATATGCTATTTATTTATTTGTTTTGCATGTATATTCTGAGCTGGAGTCAATGTCACTTCTGCTGTCCCAATATTTTGGGAAGCTGAAAAGCACCGCGTTGCATCATGGGATGCCGTAGCCAACAAAGTGAGCTCTGGATGTATGCTGGAAATTTTCACCAAAGTGGTATATCATCCGGGTAACTGTGGTATACAGCAGAATTTTTATTTTTCATCTACTGCATACTACTAGTAACTTATTCATCAAGATCAGTATACGAGCGGTATACAGTATGACATTTCAAACACAGCTTAGGTCACGTCCAGACAGTTCTCATATCCAGGTACAATTCGTGTAGCCGGTGTCCAAGGAATATTTTATCCCGTTTCAAGTTTTGCCCAATATTCACTGTAACACTTTCTACTACAGCGCTGTTGAATTTTGGTTCTTGCACACCGACCTTGCCAAACCATGTCTTCATGAATTTCGCATTGTGCACAGGGGCATTGTCATGCTGAAAGAGGTTTGGGCCTCTTAATTCCAGTGAAGGGAAGTTGTAATGCTCCAGCATACAAAGGCATTGGATACAATCGTGTGCTTCCAATTTTGTGGAGAAGAACAATGTATGGGCGTGATGATCAGGTGTCCATATACTTTTGTAATTCAAGACTAATAATGAAAACGTTTATTTGATGTCAATGGAAGGAGTTTCTAGTGTCAGCAATTTGCAACAGTCAGTAAGTTTTCTGCTGTTGGAGAGTCTTCAGGACAGAGATGTCTAGCCCTTTCCAGTTGTTCAATAACTTGGCAAGCTGCATTTTTTTGGAGGTGGGTGATGCAACGATTGTTTAAATCTGTTACAACATAAGTAATAACAGGAACTAGATGGTTCGCAGAAGTTCCACAACATTACACTGAACTATAAGTACTTGTTTAAAAGCATGACATGCTGTTCTTTAATAAATTGAACTTGTAATCGTTGACAAATTGCTAGTGACACTTCAGGATGTACTGTTATTGAGAACAATCTAAAGCATTGATATATATATATTTTGCTTTGCTATAACAGCACTGCCTGTTGTTTTATTCCTTACATAACCAATAACAGGAACAGTTATCAGTTATCAGAACAGAGCATGAGCACAACTGTACAGAAACATTTATAAAATCTAGCCAGTGATAAAAAAAAAAAGCTGCCTGGTGATCAGCTTGTAAATATGTTCTGATGTTGAAATTGATCTAAATCTCTAAGAATAATGATATGATGTGATTCAAAGAGGCCTGAAACGTGGAACGAAAGAGAAGATACTTCGTAGTAGTCCTACATTCCTCCAGCCGTGCTGAGCCACAAGAAGAACGGCAACGTGTCAATGTTAATGAACATGTATGTTACAAAGCTGACCATATTATGCATTTTCTACAGGAGATCAGTTATTGCTGATCACATGAACAATGATCAAGATCTTCTTCAACCCTGCACAGCTGAATATCTACTGTACATGTGCATTTCTATGAGCAGAGATTGGCATACAGTGTTCTCCTTTTGGTTCATGCTCATGGCCGAGCAGCACCAGAGGAATACTGAACTACTAATACACATTTTCCATTTCTTCATCACAACATCAGAAAGAGAACAACATCCATTCCATCTGTATTTGACCTACTAGTATTTCTACAAGCTGCTTGAGTGTCAAAAACGAGAAACATATAAAAGTTCAATAACACAAAATACGGCTTGCTAATATGCACTAAGACAATGGCAGGACACCACAATGAATAACAGACTCGGGTGGGTATAAGTACACGTCCATAGATAAGAGGAACCTAGACTCAGGTGAGAACAATAACGAATTCATGAAGTTCATGAAGACTAAAACAGGAACTGAGGATCAAAACAAAACAGCACAAGATTGTAACAAACAGGAATTTAAAGATTTCAATGCCAATATTAGTTGGTCACTTTGTCACTTTGCTAGTTTTTATATCATATATTTGTGGTCACTTCTAGTTATGAGTAGTAATGGTTAAGGTTCTTCATTAGGTCTTCTGGAAGGATGTTAAAAGAAGTTTCAAGACCTTGTGCATAAAAACCCAAATTGTATTCTGCTCCATTTTAGTTGGGGTTTTTTTTTTTTTTTTGATAAACACACTCTGACAAAAACTTTTATCCAAAGTGACCTCTAATTATAGCAGTCTAAGCAACTGAGGTTTCAATAGCACTCTGGCAATTCTGATATCCGAACATATCTTCTAATCACCAGAGTTCAGAGTTTCTGGCCCCTGGGGAGCCCCACTTTGAGAACCATAGATGCAGTAGATGTTCTGTTTTTTTCATCATCATCTCTTTCAAAAGGAAAATGTCAGTCTCCTCTTTTTGATAAACATTCAGGTCTAGCGTCTGCACTGAGAGACTCATGGATTATCTGTAGGTTTACACCCTTTTAAAATCTCCTGCACCATTTCTTACAAAGATATGGATTTCTTCTCAATAAAGCACGCGATTATGTCACTCCAGCCCTTGCTATTCTGAGGATCTTTATAGCCTGCTTGACCGTCCTTGTAATTAAACCCTTAATGATTCGATCAAGAGTGGTGATAGAACTCAGAATCGGATTTACTTCATCGTTACAGCTAATGAAGTCAGGACATTTTGCACCATTATCATTTAATTAATTCTCCATTTTTAACCACTCTGCTCTTTTCCCTCAATCATGTGACCATTTGTCTAGAACCAAAATCGAGTCTGCTTGAGAAAAGCAGGAAGGGGGCATTTGCGGATCTGAAAAATTGCTGCTTTTTTAAATATACATCATATATATGTATTGTAATGATATCTATAATAAGTTTATTAGTATGTACATTTGTCACTGGGATGACTGTATGTATACTCAACAAAATTCTGTAACAAAACAAAGTCACCAAGTGGATTGTGGTG
The DNA here is from genome assembly GCA_030068235.1 of Notoglanidium macrostoma. Lineage (NCBI taxonomy): Eukaryota > Metazoa > Chordata > Actinopteri > Siluriformes > Auchenoglanididae > Notoglanidium > Notoglanidium macrostoma. Next base: position 4,249 of record JAQQZR010002937.1, read on the forward strand.
GAATAAGAAATTTATTGCATTTATTGTTGCCCATTATTTTACTTGGAATACTACATAGGCCTTGTACCTTTCACAGATCCTGACAGATTCCCTTAAGCTACACAAAGTAGAAGGTCATAAAGCCAGAGGGCAAGATCAGTCCCATTGACACCTTTGGAGAAAATAGGGGTCAGGGGTTAAGTGGGGCTTAAGGGTTCAACCGGGGTAGGACATGTCTGAAGGTCAATATAGCATAGCTCAACATAGCACAGAATCTACCTTGGTTAAATGACCTCCTTTGCTGGACTAGTCTCCAGGACATCAGTGTAGCCTTTGAAACCATTTCTCATCAGCATCTGCTAGAAGGTCTAAATGATGAACTGCAAGTTTGAGAGCTTAGCTGTCAACAAGGGGGTCCCACAGGGCTCAGTTTTGGGGCCCGTCTTATTCATCATTTATCTCTTCCCACTTGGAAACGTTCTCTGACATCATGGGGTTCACTTTCATCTCTATGCTGATGACACTCAGCTTTATACACTATAGGCCAGAAGCTTGTTCCCACCCTTGGATTTATTTAAAAAAATTAACGATACACTGCTTTGTCAAACTTTTATTAAAAGAAATACTTAAAACAAAAATTACTTGTAACTGACTGGCTTTGAAGTGTGATGTAACAGTATACATTGTAAGAGCAATTTGATGAATGCGAGCGCCTAAGTACAAGTTTCATCAAAATAACCAGCCCGTGCCTTTATCATTGATTTACAGAGTCATAGCAAGTTACTTCCAAAAATTGTTGGAAAGCAATTTTTGGAAATATAGTTTGTGTCCAAGCCCTCCCAGCACCATTTCAACATTGCAAACATGTTTTGTTTGCTGGACGCTTCTTTCAAATTTAACAGTCCAGCTCGTCCCATGCCAGCTCAATGGGAGAAAGATCTGGAGACTAGGCCAAGCCATAATTCTCAAAACGTTTTGCTTTTCTTTGGACTGGATATAATTTTGGCACAATTTTGAAGAATGCTTGGGATAATTATCCTGTTGAAGAATGAAATGATACAATGATACATAAAACAGAAGTAATTGTGTGATGTTGAGGAATTGCTTCTAGTATCACTTCTTTTTTTATGATCCCTTTAACTTGGACTCCAGGTCGTCCTCCCAAAAACACCCCCATACCATCACCAATCCATCTCCATGTTTCACTGTAGGAACAACACATTCTGTGCTCGCCCTTATCCCCCATCCGCCACCTGACACAAACAAAAATTCTGACTCATGAGTTGTGATACAGTACAACAGAGGATTGAAACGAGGATCTGACGGTGCATTAAACCTCTCACAAACTGATCTGGGACGAGGAAGACAAGTACCATCGTTCGGTTAAGTAAGATACAATCAAGAACGGCCAAGAGTCAATCGATTTCTGACATTAGTAAATAGAATTCCAACACAAAGTGAGTGTCAGTGCACTGATATGATGTCTTCTTCAAAATGAACAGTTTCAGCCTTTGTGGCTAAATAACGTGTTACTACAAGCTATAAAATATTGAAAACCAGTCAAATACATTTATTTTATGTATTTCTAATATTTTCTTGTAATAAAAGTTTGACAAAGCAGTGTATTGTTGTTATTTTTTAATCCGAGGGTGGGCCCAAACTTCTGGCCTGTTGCATATGGCTGCGAAGCCTACTGTCTCTCCCCCTCCCATAAACCTGTGGATTACTTAAAACTATTTGAAGCGGAACAGTAATTAGTCTGAGCTACTTGTTGTTGGCACTAAATCTTCTCTTTCAATGATGAACACGTTCACCCTCTCCATACACGGCTGCACCAACCTTGCTCCACTCCAGTCAAGAGCCTTGGTGTAGTATTCGACAGTACACGTTCCTTCAACGCACACATCAACAACGTCAACAACGATGATCCAAATCTACAAACCATATTACACCTGTGCTCATCCAGCTTCATTGGCTTCCGATTGCACACCGCATCCAATTTTAAATTCTGCTCCTCACATATAAAGCCCTATATAATCATGCTCCCACTTATCTCACTGACCTCCTGGAGAACTATACCCCTGCCCGCTCACTGCAATCCTCCTCAGCAGGTCTATTCAGCATACCAAACAAGAACCTCAACACTATGGGAAAAAGGGCATTCTGTCACATTGCCCCAAAGCTCTGGATTTCCCCATCACATCAGACATTTTGAATCCATCGCTGACTTTAAAAGTCATCTATAAATCCGTCTCTTTCGGCTAGCATTTTCACTGTGACACGGCTTACTTGTGACTGCATTAGTTGTAAATTTGATATTTCTGTTATTTTAGAATATTTTATTAATTATACTTGTATGTTTCTATTTGTGAAGTGACCTTGGGTGTCATGAAAGGAGCTTTTTAAATAAAAATGTATTATTATTATTATTATTATTATTAAGGGTATTTCTCATACCTTGTCTGAAAATTTGCAGTGGAAAACATGTCAAAGATGAACTTTCACAGTGGCTATGAAAGGAAATTCCAACAAGGGATTGCAGTCCAAAAAAACAAAACGGAAGACTATAGAAGGTAGCCTTTTTTGTCATATATATTCATTACACAATTTATCCTGGTCAACATATCCCAGGGACACTAGATATGAAGCAGGAATACACCCTGGATGAGACACCAGCACACAAACATTCACACCTAGAGACAATGTAGAGTAATCAGTCCACCTGTCTGCATGCTTTTGGTAGATGGGAGAAAACCAGAGAACCCGGAGGAAACCCGGATATACATGTCGAACATGCACAGACAGTAATTTGGGGGTGTCAAAAGGTGACAGCTTGTTAGTGGTAAGGCTTGAAGTTCTACTCAAGATCCTTAGAGAGCTGAGCCATAAGAAAGGCACATTATCTTGGCAATCCAAGGATTGTGTTTCAAATGACATATTAGCACACTAGATAGTACGTGTGTCAAAAAATTGTACCACTGCTTGCACCGCTACTCATTGGTCACCATTTTCTCAGGTGAATCTGCCATATAGATGCACTGTGATTGCTATATTATTTGCTTTATTCATACCATTATCAGCAGCGACACTATTCGTTCTATGATCGTCACAGTTAGAGTCAATGTACTGTATGTTAGCTTTTTTCAAAGTACAGATTAATATGCATTTCTATCTATCTATTACACCCTACCTGTTATTTATTTCCTTTTCTCCAGTGGTTCTTATCCCTTTTGCGTACCTTTTGCAAAACATTTCACAACCTCGTTCCTCTGGACTCATCATATACGGCGGCCTCTGCAAACCGAAAAGTCTTTGTCGGGCAATCTGCTTTTGTTGTAGACACCCTACCGAGCATGCTTGTAAATGTATCATACATTACGTATAACAAATCCACAGACGAACATGGTATTGCGGACTATAAGTTATTTGTTCCGGCTCAGTGTGAAAGCTTTCGTCGTAGCCACTCACCTCACGTCAACAACGCGATAAATACTAACGGTCTAAGAGATTTTATGGAAAAGTCCTTCTAAAAAATATCTTTCTAAGAAATCAGGTGATTTGATCTTATAGTTTCTATTCGGATTTGTTAGTGTGTGGTAAGGAACATTTTGCAATAAACACCTGCTTGTGTGTTTTTATATTGTCAATTGTAAAACTATGATATTTTAAGACTAGGTTGACATACCATGGAAATTATAAACTGTTACATTCTCCGTACTATGTTCCATATATCTAGCTCAGGAACATTTTCGGTGAAATATCACTTCATTGGTGTGCCAAGGCTATAAGAATCAAACAGCTGTTGCTGTCACTGCTGCTTTAAATATCCAAATCCTGTATTATAAAAGGCACTAATGATGTGTGAATTGGAGAAGTTGCATGAGTCTGGATTTAACTGGGGATCCAATAGCTCTCCCATATGGTGTCTGAAGGAATATTACTAGGCCTTCGGATCCTCTGTGTAGTTGGAGAGTAATGGAAGCAGAAATGGAAGGTGTGAATATGGTTCTCGTCATAGACGCCTCTGGAGCCTTCAGGATGATGAAGAGATTGTTTATAAGCTGCGCGACCTTTAGGCTTCGACGCTGAGATTACCGTCTGCAGGGAGACAAAAAGTTCGAAAGTAATTCAAACTGAGTTGGGTAACATCTGGTGTGATCTGTAAAGCTTCAGTAAAAATCATCTGTTTCACAAATACTTACCTTATTTTATATTTCTATCTCTGAGCTCAAAACTGATTCAGGTTAATGGTTAGAAATGAGATATTGTAAACCTAAGTACAGTTATTTCTTTTTTGAGATGAAGGTCATTCACTGATCCTTTTATGATGAATGGTTTCTTCTTTTATATGAGTTTCCACTTCACCTATAAATTCGATTTGTCATGTACAGCAAAAAAATCAATCAAAATGTAATCGCATCATTCTTCCAGGCGAATCTGAGGCTGATGTTCGTATTCGATGAGCAAACCTAAAACCCCGTTTGTGTCACTGACACGGAAATTGAGATGTCTCAGTAGATCAGGGGTCTTATTGATTAAACGCTAGGGAGCAGTTTTTTTCCTTTAGCGTCTGCTTATAACTTAAGCCGATCTTTCGATCCTTGATTAGCTGTCTTTTTGAATGCGGATTCAGATGTCTTGGGGAGATATCCTTGCTTAAGATCAATTGTGTAATTATAAAAAGGGAGCATTAAAAGGGTTAAAGGCCTTGCACAGTTGTGCTCAATACACACTCAATGTCATGCAAATGTCAAGTTAGGAAGAAAGATATACTGTATGTGTTAATCCTGTCCTAAAGTTCTCCTGGGAATGCGATTCTCCAAGAATTATGACTTGTTGACCACGAATGTTAGTCGTAATTAGCAATTAACGTCTTTTCTGGGGAGAAGCCTCATAGCAGTGAGTTATTTCTGAAATCTGTCAGCTTCATCGAAGATCCCATGTGGCCTTGCTTGTTAAAAAGTCTTTAATGCCTTAATGGTGCTAAATAGCCTGTATTTAACAGCGTTTAATTTAGTTTAGTTTAGCACCCTGCTCTATATCACTCCAGCTTGTATACATTTACACGCTAATGAAAATTGATTGCTTTAATAATTCCAGGTAAATTGATGTTAAACCTTCAGAATGGTGTCGACTCGAAGATATCGAACCGTTACTGTGCTTAATTTATGCGAGAAAAGTGTTCTGATGTTGCTCTGAAAGCTTCTTTGTGAAAGTGTGCTTCGCCATCCAGAGCTTAATTTTCTCTTCTGATGGGAAATTCACACCACAACCTTCCTCAGGGGAGAACTATGACTGGTCATGTAAGGAATACAGCTGTGTAGTAAGTATTTTTACTTGATCTTAGCATTATACACGTTCAGGTGTGGAAGAAGTACAGAGAATTTATATTTCTACTTAAACAACAGTCCATCATTATCCAGTCTCTTTTAAAGTAATAAAAATAAAGATTGAATTAGAAGGCGTGTCCAAACTTTTGACTGGTAGTGTATGTTTTAATCAGTGTATAATTACCTATAACTACAAGTTATTGTCTTCTCACAAGTTTAGAATGAGCCCTTTATATCTACATAGGGAGTGGGTCCATTCCTACAGAGCCACCATGTTGCACCAGTACAGTAGCCCAGAACAGACAAACCTCTAGAGGGCACCTTCCACGTTTCCCATTTATACAAGTGGCACGTTAATCTGGAAGGAAGCACCGGAACGACAAAAAAGAAGAAGAAAGGAAGACAAGAAAGAAGAAAGAAGAGGAATCAGTGTTTCCTGGTGCTGGCTGACAAGTTTGAGAACCCAAATTTGATAAAAATGCAGGATGATGCTTATTATTTAAGATGAAAAAAGCAAAGGAGTGTGAATGTAAGTACTTGGACGTACGCTACGGGCATCTGACGGCCACCGTACGCTCTAATACACGTTTGGAAAGGGAGGGGTAAGGAAGGGGCTTTCACGTGGTTGAATTCTACATAGTTGACCTTTAAATTAAAAGTTTAGATAATGTGTCAAAATCCTACTCAATTAAAAGTAGCCATCCAAAGAAAATGTACTCAAGTGAAAGAAGTACATCACTCAGTCTCTGTACGTTTGCTTGCTATATGGATGACTAATAAATCAACCGGACGTAATCGGTTTTAACCTGGCATTAGTAAGGACAGGCTAACTTAACAACAAAAAAACATGCTTTTTTAATTTTTTCAAATTACATAGAGTTGCCCTTTAGAGAAGCAAAGGCGATGCTTCATTTTATACGAGTTTTTGCTTGAAACATTTTACTGGTGGCTAGTCCCTCTTCAAACTCACACGGATAGATATAGCGCTAACTACACTTTCTACCATGAGAGGGTCAAGGCTAATGATGAATTGTCACAATTCTTGATACATAGTTTTTTCCATCATTGGTGTACTTGATTGGATGTTTGCAACTGAAATGTAAATAAAAATACTGGATCCCAGTCTACCGATGTACAGTAAAGCATACAGCCGTTGGCGAGATGAAAGAAAAATAGACTTCAAGGTACAAGTAATTTCAAGGTCTATTTAAAAATCTAAGGGGAAAAAATTGGGGATTTTTACTCCTTAGCTGTTCTTACGAATACAAGTATTCGGTTCCAATAATACTCAAGTAAAGTATGAATACCCCAGTATAATACTGAAGTACAACTACTCAAGTATTTTTCACCCTTTTACAAATGTATGACTTAGCAAGAAAAAGTTGTTGAAGCCCAAATCATTCTCAGTTAACATCTGAGAACAGAGCTGGAAGCCATCGGCTCTCCAAATTCTCTGGTTTTGTGAATAATTAGTAATCACTCCTGCACGCAGCATGTTATTTGTGTTTACCGTCATCTAAAAATGATACATGTAAAATGGCGTTCTTCCGCTGATTAGTAATCAACTTCCTCTAAAAGGTTCCTTTCTCCAAACGCAGTTCGCTTGCTGATAACGTTCAGGGGGCGGGGGCACCAACACGCCCAGAGACAGTTGCTTTATTTTCGTGCCGTGTAATTTTCCCTAATCATCTTTGGCTACTCGCAGTCGTGTTTGAATGGGTAGAGCGGGTAGGAGGGAAAAGAGGTAATTGTGCAGAAAGTAATTGATTATGCCACATAATTAGCTGAAGGCAATGTGAGAACAGCCAGCGAAGATGATGTGATGGTGGGTGACAGTAAGAACGCTCGTCGCAGATCAGTTTATTCATGTCGCTAAAATTATCTTAATCCGGGCAGGAAACTGATCGTCAGGCAGTTTCGGTCTACACCTACGTGTTTTTGGTCAGTGATGCCATTTTAAGATCTCAACCCCCCCCCCCAATATATATGTACTGTATGTCCTAATGGGAATTAAGAGAAATTATAAACTTAAAGGAGAAGTCAGAAAGTTGATATTTGAACACAACAGCCAAACACATACTCACTTCACTTTAGTGCTTCTTCAGATGTGCGACCAAGTAAATTCAAGAACGTTCATTGCCAAGGTAAAGACACTAGTGGTTGCCTGTTCCTCATAGCTAAAGCAAAACAAGCATTATAATGTAAAATGTCAGCAAACGATTGACATGCAAGCACGCAAGCACATCATCCAAAACAACAGAGTGAAAACTAGCGAGAGTTAGTTTTTACAAAACTACAGGGACCAAGGCCAGAAGGTTTGTAGCTAAGCTAACAGTAAAGTAATGTTATCTTGCATTTTTAATTACTGTATGTATTAATCCAAATGATCCCACTCTGCTAGCAAACATTGTACATGCATATACATATAATGACCCCATGTTTGAGAACGATCTTGCCTTTTTGCTAGCTAAATGGGGTCATGTCTAAACTACTTGCATGACTTGCAAGTGATTTAATAAAGCAATCCAAAGGAAGCACGATATTGATACACCCTTGATGGTCATTCATGCTCTGACATGTCTTTTTGATTTACACATGAGCTCCATAACCTTATCTCTTATTACATTCCTTAGTAATGATAATAAAGTGCTGCTGTTCATTCTATGCAGAGCCAGATAATCCTAATAATCCCAATTTAATCAATAAATCACCCAGGGTTGCGATCTTCATTAAAATATTCATTAAAGCATATATAGGGGGATTCTGAACAATCTGTCAGGTCTTTATAATATGATTTATCTGCCAGGATTTCCATTAGGAATGCAGAGAATTTTAAAAAGATAGTAAAGTTGTGTGTTTCTCTCACTATCCCCAATATATGTCTCAAGATAGCAAGGATTTAGACGTTCGTTGGTCCATAGATGACCTCCTGACATTTTTAGGAATAGCCATCTACATCTCAAACATATCCTTGGATTGGAAATGTATCTCACGTTTACATTTTGAATCATAGTGTCTGCAAAACGAATTTTTGGGAGAATGTCCATTGAGGCTTTAAGCTTTAAGCAGAAAGAAATCAGAAACCATAAAACTATTTTGTTTGAAAGAAATGTGCCTTCACCGGAAAAATAGAAATCACCTAGAAAATCTATAACCTTTAAGGATTTTTGTCCCTTCAGGACGGCTTTCTTATCAGAAAGGGGTCCAAGCATGCACGTGTTTGAAATCTAAGAGCCGTGAACTATCAAAAGACCCCTTGGAGAACCTTAAGAAAAAGAAAAAAAAAGGAAAAAATCCTCAAACAAGCACGTTGTAACAGTCAGAAAGTTTTCCACTACAGGAAAGTCTTCAGGACAAAAGACTTTATGCTAATTTTTTGAGAGAGGGGAAAATAAAAGAGAGAGGCTAATTAGAGAATGTTTATAGCTGTTATATCGTAAGTGATACCAGGAAATAACCTGAGCTGGGTTTCCCAAAAGCATCGCAAAGTTAAGATCTTTTTAACTGTAAGAGAGTGAGAGAGAGAGAGAGAGAGAGAGAGAGAGAGAGAGAGCGTGTTCAGTGTGATGCTTACTCTACCATTTAACAATGATTATGGTGCTGTAATGCTTTTGGAAAACGCTGCCCTGAATCATGGATTTTCAACAACATTAATGTAACTGTGAACAGATAAAATACGTAATTGGTCTGTCCGGCGTCACCCAAATGAGGATTGGGTTCCCTTTTAAGTCTCTCAAAACCTTTCTTCCTCATGTTGACTCCGAGAGTTTCTATTTGCCAATTTACTCATTAAACTGCACAACAGAGTTTCTGCTTCTTGAACACTCTTGGGTGTTTCTTATAGATTTTTGGGTGCTGATCACGAATATCACATCGAAATTTACCCATCACGTTCCATTTCAGAGAAATCATGATTGTTTCTTATATTTGTATTTATCGCTCATCAAGCGATTCACATCTGATAACACAGTCGGAATTGAACGATTTGGTCAGAGATTTTGGTCTCTCAAAAGCAAACGCCGAGCTGCTGGGTTCCAGACTGCAGGAATGGTCATACAGTTTGCTGTACCCAGGTACGAAACTTTCTGTGTTTCGAGGCCGACATCATGATATAACCAAATCTTTTGCACAAGTCGACAGTCTCTGTTTCTGTTGTGACATTGAAGGATTGTTCTTGAACAATGAAAAGGAAAAGTGGCGTCTCTGCATTGATTCGTCAATGTTAAACCTGAACGCTGTTCCTTCAGTACCTGTTGGCTATGCAGCACACATGGAAGAAACGTATGAGAATACGGAACTGTTGCTGAAGCACGTCCAGTATGTCAGGTACAACTGGAATATCTGTGGTATATGCAGTATAAGCAGTTAACTATGTGCTGTTATTGGAATAATTTGAGTTAATCTTCGATTATTTTCCCATAACAGCAAGCCAACAAACGTCTTATTCTTTATAAAGGTTTAAGTTCATTATTACGTGCTTGTTCATTTCTGAAACAGACACTGGGTTATGCCAGTATGTAGCTCATTACATGAGAGCTAGTTGGCCTACAGACTCGTAGTTTCCATATTGTATTTCCTCATATCCTGTTTGTTTCTCTCGTATCTCTATTCAAAGTGCAAGCGGTGATCAAATAGACTCTTGCAGGTGTAAGAAGAACAATCACGATCGCAAAACCAAGGCTGTAAACACCTGAGCACTTTGCAGTTTCCCCAAAGTTCATCAGATAGAAGTTTCACAATGCAATGGGATCGAAAGACAATGTAGTGTGTACATAATGATCCAGCCAGACATATCATTTATAAACATTTAGACCACAGCGGCATGTGTTCGACTGTGGATATAGAGTATTTAGGGAAGTTTTCTCCTGCAGGAGGATTAGAAAAAGGGAAGTGGGGGGGGGGGGGGGGGGGGAAGAGAAGTTTAAAAAAAGAGAGAATGAATTCTTTATCCAAACAAAGGAACCGACGTCTCTCTTCACACTGTGACATAAAATACAAATGATACTTAGACAAAGCAGGTCTTTGAAACAACAGATAGGATAAACATGAATTGAACACAATTCAGCTAGCTGGGACTTGTTTTCTTTTGGAAAGAACTTGCTAACAATGCTAATCTTGTTCACTAGTAACGGAAGCTTATGTGTAGCTCCTAGCTTACATTAGTAATGTAATCGGTTCTTGTTTTTAAGTATCTGCACTGAGTTTTTACTCAGCCTAATGTTTGATTTTTAGAGAAAGCCACTGACTACAATTTTCGACTCACTACATTTACGAACGTGACATTTCTCTAATCACATTTTTGTAGGTGAGTCTACAACATCAGAACAGCTTCAAATTCCTCACAAATCTTACCGTCACAACAAAAATGATACCCAAAACATAAATCTAATCCGCTGCTATGTACATTTTGTTTATCATGCTAGCTATGAGCATCCAGCTAGTTTGTATAATCAGTATCATCATGCTAGCTGAAAAGATTAGGAGTAAAGCTGTTCGTCTAAATGCTTTCTCATGGTCCTTGGTGACAGTATAAATATGAAAGTAAACGCAACTAAAATCAGTTTTTCTTCCATAAATCTATCTTTTGCTTTTACTTTCACACTTACATTAAATCTGAGTGAAGAATTGTACATCATATCTTGTTTAGATGAATAGTTCCTTGATTTTTTTGACTTGTATAAAGATTTGGAGAACTTTCACCACCGAATCTGAATAAAGTTCATGTTTTAAATTTCAAACAGTTCCTTTTGAGGTTAGCATGTGTTGATCTAGGCATGCTGTTTGCACGATACTAAGCTAGAACCTGTAACATTTCATTGTTTGCAAAGCTAACCACATGCAAACCAAGAAAGCCAACTTCAGGGTTAACTGATCTAATAGCTCTTCCTTTGAAACGCGATCACTGATATGATCTGTACTTTTGCAATTTGTCTTAAGTGGTTGTATAGTCTAGACAATGGACACATTCATTAGTTCCCAATGTGTGAATGTCAGCTAGCTGAGCCAGTGGAAAATCTAATGAGGTAAACGATAAGAAGGAACTATTTTCAGACAATAAAGAAAGGCTCTGTTATTCAGAAAATATTTCAGCCTAGATAAAGTCAAGGGCGTATCGTTTAAGACTTCATTGGGGAAATTTAGCGTTGTTTCGTTTTTTATAATCCAACCCCCATTTTGTCCCGTTCTTATTTTTGTTTAAAGAAAAAACCTTTAACGCTATGTAAAATTTAAAACGAAAGTTGCGCGCTGCTATTCTAACCCACTGAACTAGTTTGGTGAGCCACATACCAAGAAACCGAGACTGGTTCAGACTCATTTTCATATGGTACCGAGGCTGTACTTAATGTCCTAGTGTGTGTTCACATTACCAAACTGAGATGAAGTGAAGTGAGACAAAGATCTGATCTTTTCAAGGTTGCATGGGGACAGAAATATGAGTCACTGAGTCACTGTCATATGTTGTCCTAGATGGGATATGTATCTGATTTGCGGCCGTGCAACATGAATGAGAACGGCCAGATCGAAATTCACGTGGCTTTTTGCCTATATGCATGCGCTAAGCTGGCTCCTTTCACGTACTCAGTGCCAGTAATAGTTGCAAAAACAGCAAAAGCTAGCTATCTGGCTTTTTTCTCCTTCTCGATCTGATGTACAGCTGACAAACAGACGAATTTTGCCGTCCTCCAGAGTAAAACAAAACGCATTTATTTTCTACTGCCACGTCCGTTTTGTCAGTTTTAATACCAGCAACACAAATATGATGTTTTTGGTTGTTGGTGATGCAGATATCTTGTACAAAAACACATCAGTGTGCTACGCTGTTTCAGAGAACACATGTGTTTGTTGTTTATCAGTACTTAAATGCACTAAAAATAGTACTGTCCGAATCAGTTTTCCATGGAAAAGGTGAATACTATACCGCTTTTTAAAATCCGTTGTCAAAACGGAGTTGGAATCGTCCAGCTCCCAGCTGTTTATTTTTATCCATTATATCTAATGTTTGTCTGGAACTTCAGATAAAACTTCCTTGTAACTGCTGTCTAAAATGTTTGGGTTATTAACCAGTTTTAAACAAAGGTGTCACATCTCTGTCTCCCATCAAGAGCTCTTTTAGTTTCTTTTCCTCCTTTTCAGAAACACACATTCCAGGTGCTCGTATCACCCAATGAAACCTGAAAGACAAGAACAAGACTCAGTGGGAGGAGAAAGGCGGAAGAAAAACGGAAGGTAGCTCCAAAGTTCACCTGCACACACACACACACACACACGCATCTGCTATAGGACACTTCTTTACCCTGGATTCTTCAGAGATGGAACAGAGGAGCTAGACGCCGGCTCAGTGCTCATGTCTCTCCCTGACACTGGGGAATAGACGACTAAAAGATGTGTTTTTGTCGCAGTTCTGATGAAAAATTGCTCTGAATGTCTGTGCAGTCCTGTGAGGGAGATCAAAACTGCTAAACTTTTTTCCCTTGAACTCTGCTATGGATTTGGAAATCTGGCTTCTAAGAGCACTTTTCCTGCTTGGCTGGTGTTCAGGTGAGTTTCAGTCCTGGAGATGTTGCACACTGAGAACTTTCATTTTCAAACTAGTGGATTATTGTCAACAGGAATAGGCACAAAACATACTTATATGTTAAAAGATCATTGAATCCATTCTGCGAGATTTACATTAGGGTAGATATTAATAGCATAAAATATCACAGTGTATTTTGAAAATATACTTAAAAGCCGTTTGCGTCTTTTAAAACCATTTTTAAATAGTTTTTAACAAGGAGGTATGAGAGTTGTGCTGCTTCAGATGGTCAAGCTTATACAACCTGAGCTTTCTGTACAGCACTGCTGATGCTAACTCCTAACTAAGTATCCGTCCTTCGAAATAGCTTCATCTTTGGTGGTACAGTGTTTTTTTTCTCTCCAAAATCTGCTATCATGAAATGGATGTCAGTTTACATGATGTATTTTGTCCCCTGCATCTTTAAAAATTGTCTCACCCAAGCATTTTCTAGGACAATTCCGATTATGTTGTGTGCTGAAATCCAGTTTATTTGCATGGTTCAAATCTATTAAACAGGAATCGGAAAATCAACCTCTACTATAATTCTCCAAAATATTAAGCAATGTATTATCATGATGCTTTTTAAATTTTAAATCAAAGCATTCACACACACACACACACACAAAGTATTTTGGTAGAGAAATCTTGAAGATATTTAGCCAGCTAGCAAGAAAGTGAATATTTTGCTGTACAACAGCGACAGTGAGTCACATGACGATTTGCTGTTACTTCGACATTTCACTTCTTGATATTCCTCATTAGTGTCTTTTAGATTTTATTTCTCATCAGTCTGAATAGATATGTATAAGGTACAGTGGCTGAGAGGTAACGCTACAAAATTACCACAATGCCTTTGGACAACATTTTGAAATTCGTGGACACGGCAATGGAAATGTTTTCCCACGTTAAAAAAACAAAACAAAACAAAGGTGACTGACGCATTCGTCTTAAAAACATTTCATGTTGCTAAACTGCAGCACATCCGGTTGGGCACTTCGGGAGGGTTTTTAATTCATGCTGTGCACAGCTCAGGCGTTGGAAAGCCAAACATCCTAAATTCTTTGCTTTATTGAATAAACATAACATGCAAATGTGTGTCTTATACAGTTGGAATATTAATTCTGTGTAACCTCTGTGTGATGTCAAATGCGAGGCACACTGCAGTGTCGAAAGCACGCTGAACGGCAGCGCTGCCGTAATCAAGGAGCCTTTATAACTGGCTGTGTGAAGAAACTGTGTGTATTCAATATTATACAAAGATAACACAGATTATTTAGACTTTTGTATATGCTTTTATTCAATGAAGTACCAATTTTACGCTCTGTGCTTCTCTAAGTGTTCAGTCACACATTGTTTTGAAGTCACATCAGTTGCTTGTGGGTTTCTTTACAGCTGTAGAAACGGAGTCGGTCGTCTCCTGCTGTAAAGAAACATTTGTGTTGGTTCTATTAAATATTTCCGTGTTTGTGATTTCGTTTTTGTGGAGTTATTCAGGTTTGTTTTTTGTACTGTGGGAAATTTGTTCTGTGGTAATCTTGTTTTGATGTTTGTTTGGTGCTTTGTTTTATGGGATGGTAATTTGCGTTTTGTTTGTGTGTTTTGTGGTAATTACGTTTTGATTTTCTGTTGCGTGGATTTTTGTTACGTGTTTGCTCATTTGTTTAGCATTTCTAGATTCTGTTTTGCAGTGGGATCATTTTTCTTGTCTTGCAGTCGTTTTGCTTGGTGTTGAAGGCAGATTGTTGTTGTTTTTGTTTGGTTGTGTGGTCACTTTGTTTTATAGTGTGTTCATTTGTGGTAAAAAGAAATTGTTGTGGTCATGTTTCTTTGTGGTGTGCTGATTTTGTTTCGTGCCGCGATCATATTTACGTTGTGTTGTGTTGAGGTGATGATGTAGTTCTCAAGAACGCTTGGTTGAATGATTGTAGGATTTATCTGGAATTTTAAGCAGTTTATGAACTGACTACATTTTGGAATTGATCCAAATGGAGTCGAGGTCACAGCGAGGCCAAATGTCTGAAAGAGATTTTCTTGAGTAGCTTCTTCTCTGTTTGTTATGCACAGACGTTCTTCACGCTCAGGAACTCGGAGCCAATTTTCTGGCTTGCCATTGGTCTTCAAGTTTGTCCCTCAGGAGGAAATACTTGTTAGTACAATATCTGGTAAAATTTTATATTTGTAAGAACTTACCCTTGCTAGCACCATATGAACGGCGTACATTTTGGCACTGATTCAGACGTGGCCATAACGTGTTTTAAGGGAATTTGAACAAGCAAGCCTAGACTTGGAGGCATTCGAGTTGTTCATTTTGCTTTGTATTGTGGTAATTTTGTTTTGTGCTGGTATCATTTTGTTTGTATTACGGACATATTGCTTTGTGTAGCGATAATTTAGTTTTGTTCCGTGGTAACTTTGTAATACTGTGCGTATCTGGCTGCTATCTGGCTGTATGCCTCTTCAACCTTCATGCATGCAGGATTTGCGTGTTAATGTAACACTAAGTGTGAGTTAATGGAACACTGCTTATGATTAATGAGAACCACGTTGACAATTTGTTAAAGTGACAATTATGACATTTACAGTAAAGTGATAGAAATAAAAACCTGAGAGAGTGCAATAAAGCCCAGAGGATCTATCAGCTCTGCCTTTTGAACAGTTTTCCCAGACAAAACGCAAGTACGTTTGCTTTTTACTTGAAGAACAGATGTGTGCGACCTACTTACAGCAAGCGAGGATTAAAAATGGAATGACTGCGGCCTGACGAAAAGGATTAGTGCTGGCCTTTTCAATACGTCACCTGCTATACCACTGAATGGCACAGCAAAGCCTGAGATTAAGGCTGTGTGTATGTGTGTATGATTATAATATTGCGAGTGTTAAATCTACCTTGCTGTTCTTGATGCTTAAAATCTATTTAACTCATAACCACTATTTAACTCTGCACTTTTTATGTACTTGATCTAAAATAACATTTTACAGTAACTACATTCTGGAGTTGTGTCCTTACAATTTTATAGATTCTATGCTGTCTGTATGTTTTCCAAATTGAACCTAATGGTCCTTTTTCTTCTTTTTGTCTGTAGGCTTCTTGTGCAACAATTGCAATATGACAAGGGTGTATTTCAAATCCCGCAATTTTCACAACTGGCTCCATTGGGATGAAGTGAAAATCCCAGGCCAAGAAGTTCGCTATAGCGTCACATATCAAGCGTGAGTATAATATGACCCTCAACCTTCTGACTAAAATCATGGAGAATGGTTGGGCTGTTTAGTTTTTTCCTTTCGTACGTCTTAAACCTGTTACGGGCTTGAGAAGTACTGTTTTCCAACACTGTATTACTGCAGTTTAAAAAGTATAAGTGCCACAGACCAAACAAAAAGGAACAGAATGGCAATTAAAGAAGTCAGGGAACGTACTGTCAGAGGACAATAATCTTACTAGCCGTGTTCCCATCAACCTGTTTAATGCGCAATTTCAAATCGCAAACTAAAAAACGAGTAATGGAAACATGTGAATTTTGAAAACATTGCAAAAACATTTTTACGCTTGCATGAGCAAAAATTGATCAAAATTGAAACGGAAACTTGGAAAGGACATTTTTCACATTTAAGTCACATGACCTGACATGAAGAATAAATGGAAATATTACCCTTCTGAAAAAAAGAGCGAGCTATCACAAGAGGAGGAAACCCAGCTTTAATCACATAACACCACTCAGTGGAGAAACAGACCGTTCGCCAATTGCGTTTTGTTGAAATTTTTAAAATATCGCCTGTATTTTGCACAAAACTGCAACTTCTTTTACCACTCAAGTAAGAGTGCTGATTTTCAGCACATCCTGAAAGTGGTTTTATTCCACTTAGACGCCAGCAATTAAAAATTGCTTTCAATTTTTCACTTGTTTTAACTCGTTTACAGTTGTCAATGTTCCTGAACATTCACAAGAGATGTCAGTTCCTGTTATCACTTATCTTATACAGCTGTAAACAATCATTCCCTCACCAGCCTCTCTTTTGTCTCTCTGGAAAGCTAAGACATCAGCTTGTTATGGAGAAACTCTCCCAGCCTCACCTCTGAAATTTACAAATAATTGACACTGGAGACTTCTTCCATAAATGTTCAATAAGCATATCCCTACAGAAAACCTCACCGTAGCAGTGTATCTGTTAAACGCATTTTTTTTTTTAATGAATGTATTATTAGGCGCTTCGATTGTGTAGTGTCCGCCAGCTTGTACTATTGTCAGAATTGCTGTTATAGAAAATTCATCACCACCTTTCAGACCAACCAGAGTTCCATTGGAGACCTTAATATTTGTATGTAATAATGCTCTCAGATCCTATTATCTATACATGCCTATCGATAACAGACAGCACTACTGTAGTGTCAGCTGTAAGACCAATTTATTTTATATTGGACAATCTATAATACATTCCTAAACTGTTCCTGTTCCATATTCAGCTTCTCTAATTGAACAAGATTAAAAAATCAGCCCACTGCTTGAGCTTTTAACCCCCCAAAAAGTGCAAAAAAATGTACAGGGAAAAGCAATGATAATGTATTTGTTTGTTTTAGACAGACTCTCAGCACACATTTAAAAATGAATGCCAGATTTTATCTCACACAGTCGGAAGGAGCATTGCAGTGGTATACATGCTGGTAGCTCATTGCAACTTCAATATGTTTCATCGGCTTAGAAATACTGTTTTATTTCAAGTCACACCAATGAAATAGGCGGACCAGTACTATTTAACGACATTAATATTCAGATTAGAATCTCCCATTCATTCTTAAGCCAAATTAAACTTCATATAAAGGTCACAATTTCAGCGTTAGTAATTATGACATTCTATCCTACTGTTATATCCTCACACCTTCAGGTAAAGCCAAAATCTCACAAAATCTCCCAGAGCGATCAAGCTCATACTTTCTGGGTTTGTCCAGTTTAGCTTCGGAGAGGATATCTTTGTATTATACTGTATGGAGTACGATAAGGAGATCTCTGTTTCCTGCTCTATCACTACAATCTCGTCAGTGTAATATATACTACTGGATATAAATTCTTGTTTATCTTTGTGAGATGGTTTGTATAAGAATACGTATGCCTCTAATACACAGACCTGCACAGCTCAAATCAGAACCTGCCAAGAACTCCAAACTGAGTTCCACAGTCACGTTTCATTCCAGGCCACATACTAAAGAGGCTTGAGTAAGAGTTGTTGAAGAGTGGAAAGGAGATGGGAAAACAAAGCATACAGAAACTTCCATGCTAGTGGAGAAAGATGGGCATTTGGAGAATTTTAAATATGAAGAAGGCGGCGCTTCAGACATGGTCTTTCCCCCAGTCTTTTGGGGGTTATTCGGGTTTTGGCTACCTAGTGTAGAGTAAATAAACTTTTGGTGGAGGGTGTGGTCTTGCAAAACTCTGTTGAAACGCATTTGAATATTCTTTGACTAACTATGTTTTCTTTGTGGTTTTGTTGCTTCCATGACTAAATGTTGACTCACCACTCAGGTGTGTTAAATCGTACTGTAGTGAGTGACAAAGTAGACACCTCATGCTACTGTTTGTATTATTGATTGTAAATCCATCTCTCTAATCTTTTCCAAATCCGTGTTGATTAATTCCAACCTCATGACCCTCTCTTCGAATGCATTTCCCTCCCATCTTGTCCTTTGACCTCTTTTATCATCATCCTATCTTAGAAATCTTCACATGTAGAAATTGCCTACATTCATATCTCCTGGTCTACATTTTCTTGAAATGTAATTATTTCTTGCTCCACACTCAGTTCTGAAAAAAAAAAAAAAAACAAGAGAACTAGCCAAGAAAATCAATGTCAACAAAAATCCTTCAGTTTGTCAATGAAGGCAGTCACTTTAACCGTGCACTTAAGAGATTTGTCTTTGTTCAGCTTTACCGAATACTTTCCATGGTCAGGCTTATTTTTTTATTATTTTTTTTAATTTTCTTTTGGGAAAGTGGAGCTTGTGAAAGAAGACATGTGTGCTTTTGTTGTTTATCCTTCCATTCTTTTCTTCCTATTCAAACCAGTGCCTTCCAAACAGCTCTCCTTTAGGGAGTTTGGCTTTTGTTGAGTTCAAAAAAAAAAAAAAAGAAGAAGCTGGAGTGAAAAAGCAACCTGCAGATAGAATAAAAGGTGACCTGTCGGTTAAAATCTTCTCCACGACCATGAGCAAGTGGAGAGACTGGGTAGCCCAGGAAGTCAATTGCAATGAAATGCAGTCTGCCAATGTTCTAGTGCTCTCTGAGAACTATTACTGGCCATGCAGTAGGAATTTCTGGCCGTGAGGTAGGATTGGGTCAAGGGACTGAGAAACTTCCCCAACAAAGAAAGGGCAATATGGAGGACTCGGTATCCAACATTAATTTGGAGCACCATTTGCTTAGTGTTCTGTGCACCAGTGTCTGGTTGCTTCCTTTATCAGAAACTAATGGCTTGTTATTCATACTCAGATTTCAGTGTTTCTTTCTGCTCCAACTCACCTGACTGACCTCATTTAATAATAATCAGCCTTTCACGAGCAACTAAGAACAACCATTATAGTCAAAGCAATGGTTCCATACTGCAGCTTAGGTCCTTTGGGACTTTTGCAATTTTGTGTTTCCTCTTACTTCAAAAACAAGAGCTCTGTTTAGAGTGTAACTTAATCTCCAAAGCTCTTTATCCACACAGCACAAGAAGAATTCAGTGAGTAAGGATCTTCTTGATATCTAACACTGATATAGTGATATGCAGCTGAGTGGTGCTTTCCCACTTATCTCAGATCACTCTGTTTTTGGTTCCTCCAAAGAGCCAGTTATGCAATTTAAGGAGATGGGGGAAGGGGGGGGGTCTGTTTCTCAAGAGTTACCAGGTCTTAACAATGCTGATTTTTGAAAATGGCTACCGTTGAATTCTTTATTCTGGTTGGTCAAAAGATGTCAATTTGTCAAAAATGTATGGCAGACACTACATATAAATATATTTTTAAAGAAAAGGAAGTTTGTTAATAGGCTAACATTTCCTATGGGCAAACCTTTCCGAGGGAGTGTCCAGTGTCAGCAGTTTGTAATAGTCAGAGGTAAAGCTGGTCATTTTTTTAGAAGTAAAGCTGGTCATTTTTCAGAGGTAAAACTGGTAAGTTTTCTGGCACTGGAAGGTTTTCGTGGTGGACAGTTTTGCAGTTTCTTGGTAACATGTCCTTGAGAAAAAATGAGAGACAGGCATGTGGTCAGACTAATATATTAAATGTGACTATAAATGTGAAAATCTATATATAAAAACATTGTCATCACTGATGTAATGATTCTGTTCCTTATAGATATGGAGAGCGATCCAGGCCGATGACAGGATGCCAGCACATCTCTGAACCCTTCTGTGACCTCAGCTCTGTGATGACGGACATTCGCTCAAAATATTTCGTCAAGATCATGGCTGACGAGTTATGCCTGGGTGAATTCACGCACTTCGTTCCCTTGGAAAAAAGTAAGGCTTTTAAGATTTAAATATACTGTATGTTCATTGTGGTACATGATCTACATGTGTACTAGGATTTTGTATTACTTAAAGAATTGTTGATCTGATGAACAGGAAGGAAAATTCTGTACATTATTTATGACACTAATTTCTGAACTTCTACAGCCTTCCTTATCTCTCGGTCTTACTTTTGCTTTCACTCTCTATCTTGTCCTTGCCAGCTTCTCTGGAAGCGCCAACGCTGTCCATGATAACGGCTGGGTCCTCTCTCACAGTAACACTCACAACTCCAATGGGGCCTCAGAACCACTCAATTAGGGAGATCAGCTGCTGGGAAAGTTGCCAGGGTTCTGGGAAATCATCTGTTAACTACATTGTCAGTCTCACACAACCAAAGTCTGAAGCTGGAAAGGTAATATCTAGTTGCATAGTTCCATAATAGCATGTTGTGAGTATAGCTTTTTACTGTATATTTCATTTTATTCTTGGTACGAGGAACACCTTTGTAGTAGGTAACCATAGTAGAGCTACATATTAGGGAATTAGATAGCTGAGGACATCATTCTATAAACACTGACCTGAGGCAAATTAGCTGGCATACTTGTTCTTCCTTTTCATATTAGCATAATGTAAACATACAGTATTCCCAAGAAATTCAAACTAATTAAATGTTGAGACAAGACATTTCTTGTGTACAGAAGCTCTGAACCACAAGTTGTAAAAAAAAAACAAGTGCTGTATCATAATTTTGACTTAATAACACATTATTTCAACTTAACAGCTCGTTGTTTCCAGATATTACGTTGGTAAAAGCATTGACTGAGAAACTACATAGATAGAAATTGGGGTGTTAGATATTAAGTTGAGATAATATAGCAAAACAATGAGATAACTTGAAATTATAAAGCAAAATAAGTACTTCTTAAGTTGAAATAACATAATAATGACATAATACATAGACAGAGACATATAGACATTAAGTCAACATATTCATTGAATACTTTTTATATTGAATGGAAAATGTTAAATGTTTGGTCTAGCGTTACTGAACATTATTACTCAAAATTATTTCCTAAGTTTGCCAAGTAAGCTAGTTGATTTTCTCTGTAAACTTTAGCTAGCTATGTCGACTTGTAGGTTAATGTTTTTATTTATATATAATGACGTTTAGGTAAGTAAGTAAGGTTATTCATTTGTATAAAAAAAAAAACAACAAAGTGATTGTTGTAGGCAAAATATAGTTATGGCTTTTTTAGTAGCTAGAAGTGCTGATATGGTGTGAACTTAAGTAAAACTTCTTATCAGTTTTTGCTTCAGTAGTTCATCCTCTAACAACTATATGTATACGTATCTCTATATGTATAACTTGGTGTAATATAGAATATAACTATGATTATTGCCTTATTGTATGTAAATGTTAAGTATATAAGTGTATTCATATAGACAGATTTGCTGTAACTGCTAGTCATGGTAATGCTAGCTGCTAAGTCTTATGCCTTGCTAATTCTTTTTAAACACATTAGCATTTCTGACTGAACTAAATACATTATTATTTGACGTAAATGTTAAGTATATAAATGTATTCATTTAAACAGATTTGTTGTAATTGCTGTTCATGATAATGCTAAATGCCTTGCTAAGTCTTTTAAAACACATTTCTGACAACTGAATACATCAAGCTGGACTAACAAACACATTTTATCATTGCAGGTGTTTCAGAACACGTCTGGCACGATTACACTGAGTCATTTAGACATGAACACGGAGTACTGCGGAGTTGCGTTGTATGAGCTCACCCATCCCTCCATAAAACGACAGAGTGAAAACACCACCTTCTGTGTGACTTTGCCAGGTGAAAAACAGGAGTGCTTGTTTATTTTCTTTTCTCCATGAAAAGGTTTCATGTGAACACGTCAGAAACCAGTAAGATTAGAACCGCCCTCATATCACGCCTATTATTCATGTTATTCACTTATAAGTTATGAGGTGCAAAATATCAGCTTTCATTTACGGGAAATGTGTTGTATAGAGAACCACATGACAAGGTGGTCAGATCCTGACATGCTGCACTGTAAACTTGGCAGCTGGAAAAAGGCACACTGTACGCTGAAACGGTTCACACGCTGTACCTTTTGTCCGTCTATCAGATTCCAGTTATTGTGCAATTCTCAAACCAACTCGTGCTTACTCAAGACTAACCTGTCATATCAGTACCTTATCACTTTTGTGCTTGTCCTAAAATCTGATCTTTACAGTGAACATATACATAAGCTTTATTTTTGGTCATTGTTTTTCTCAACAGCTGCAGAGAAGCCCTGGATTCCAGTCTTTATCGTTTCTGCTTTAGTGGCTCTTTTCCTCCTGATCACCTTGGCGGTGATTTTGTGCCAGCAGCACGTCACAAGGAAGAGGAACCTCCCCAAGGCGCTGGTAAGACACTCTTAATTATTTCTCTATCAGGAAAATGTACTTTGTAAGTATACCTGGAAGGAGCTCTACCTTAATGTTCCTGGCACTGACAAGCATAAGATTACGTGTGTGTGTGTGTGTGTGTGTGTGTAGGGAGAGGTTAGGGAGGAATGTGCTCTGCTCACACGCACCTTTGTTACAGTGCACATGTGTAGTTTTTTTCGCCAGCAGACAGTTTTTATGATCTTTGTTTTCATGAACCGTGGATGCTGCATCTGATTCACTTCTAGTTCAATTGTTTTTTTCAGTTCACACTATTAAAGCAATGGTTTTTTTTTTGTTTTCAGTCGAATCTCTATACACTGCATGTGTGCTGTATGTGTTATTACCACCAGAAAAAACCTGACTTAGTTCCTACAGTGAGAAAAATGTAGAAAGCCTGGAATGTCCAAGGGCAGTTGAGTTCTGTCAATAAACATTTAAAATATCCAGACTCAGACTTACACTAGCGTAATCAAATGTGAGACAGATATGGGAGAAACTCTTACCAAAGCTGTTGTTGCAGACTTTCCATCAGTAAGCCAATACAGTAAAAAGTATTTTGTGTTATTTATGCTTTTTAAAGGTTTTGAAGCACTTTTTACTGTGCGCTACATTGGCGTATTTGCCGATTCCAGATTTAAGTCAAAAGACACGTCAGTATTTAGACGTAGGAAGTTCCTTGTATACAGAGTCATCCTATGCAGGTGCTTTTGCACATAAAAATCAACTTAAGGTCAAGGTCAGAATCAAACGTAAAGGAGACACACATGTTTTTGAGGTCTGAATACTGATGTGTGCATTTCCGATCTATAACTCCTCACTACTTAACTCATCTTGGTTACACATAACGCTCATTACACTGTGGTTCTTCTCTGTGGTTATTTACCACATGGCACAGAGGAAGTAGAGATCCATGGTTGAAAAACTAGACTAACCAATAAACAATGAGTGTCATTGACACAATAAAATGGTTGCCTTGTATTAAGTTTTGGTCATTGAAATGGACTGAAAAGCAAATTTCTACCTGTTTTCTCTTCTTCTCTGTAGCAGATGATGTCCATGATGACCACTCCTACTTTCAACACAGATCCGAAAGTGGAGATAACCACCATGAAAGTACACACTGACTCTCCATGGAATACCATCAAGTCTGACCCAGCCTTACATAATGTCCAGAAAGTGTCAAAAGCTGAGATCAATGCAGGTTACGCAGCCCAGGACTACCATAACCAGGATTGGCACTGTCATTCTTACAGTAATAAACAGACAGTACTAGTTTGTGACCGGAGTGCTGAATCCTGCACCAGTTATAGCATGGTGGTGGGTGTGATGATACCCCAGGATCGAGAGGAGCTGTCCAGTTGTGCTAACGACAGTGGGTTAGGAGATTCCATCAGTCCTGGATTGTCTTCTTGCACGGAAGAGGATCTATTCCAGGCCTTATCTAATCCAGAACCAGAAGAAGACCTGGACATGATAGAGCCAGACTCCACCAGTGAGCTTGTGGTGCTGCCAGTGTCACGTTGTGCCAACGGGAAACTGAAACTCTCCATCTCAGCTTTCCATCCTGTGGCTTCAACTGTACCCCACAGCAAGGTGGCAAGGTCGACACCAGTTGGAGAGAGGACTCTTTTGCTGACAGATCTTGTCTCCATGGATGAGTCAGATTGGACAGACAATGAATCAAGTTCTGATTACAGGAAAGCCTACCTACCAAACGGGGTCCCTCAGAGCTGCTTAGGGTTTCCGTCTACTGAAACTATTTCCAAAATCCTGTTATCTGACTGTACATCAAGCTACAGAAAAAACTGGGTACCAGGAACTCTACCAGATCCCCTGCCAAATGACAGGAACTGCATTGTGAGTAAAAATCAGCTACATGAATTGTCTGAACCAAAAGAGGATGTAGATGATTCACCATCAGAACTTGAAGCAAACCTGTTAGGTGGATGGATGGTGCAAATCCATGGATAGTGTCTTATTTCTTAAGCACTGGCTCTGACTTTTACGGCTGGCTAAAAAAGAATTATTTAGCCATCCAGAGTCGTGTTGTTAATGAAGAATGAAAACCTCTCACTGGGCATTTTAAAATGCATAACCAGGCTTTTGGTCAGGTAAGTGTGGCAGATGTTAGGTAGGAATTGGACTTCAGGAAGGATGAAGGACCTGAAACAGCTCGAGCGCTTGCTAATGAGCAGAGAACATTTCCCATATGTCTCGTGTCTCATATCTGTGGCCTTTGTAGTGGTACTCACAGCTAAGCCTGTAGGATTACAGCATCACACCATTTGGTGCTTAAGATGCTGCGGCACTTGTATCGCACACCTCAGCTCCAGTTCATTAGCCAACTGTCAAACAGTTGAAGCAGGTTTGTTAAACTTTAGTAACACTAAGCTGTGCGGTGAAATAACACTTGTGTGGAATGTGATGAAAGAGTTGAAACTGGTTTACTATTTTGCGCCAAATACGTTGAGAAATACACTACACTATATGGCAGTAGTATAGTATAGTATAGTAAAGTATGTGGACACCTAGCCATCATGCCCAGCATCTCCATTTTGTTTCTGCAACAGCCTCCATTCTTCTGCGAAGGCTTTCTGCCCATCCAGTAACAAATGCATTAGTGGGGTCAGGCACAGATATGGGGCGATGTTTGGCATTCGAATTCATCTCGAAGGTGTTCAGTGGGGTTGAGGTCAGGGCTCTGTGCAGGCCACTTGAGTTCTTCCACCCCAACCTTGGCAAACCGTGTATTTGCTTTGTGCACAGCAGCACTGTTATGATGGAACAGGTTTGGGCTGCTTAGTTCTACTGGAAGGAAATCTTAATGCTACAACATACAAAGATATCCCAGACAATTGTATGCTTTGTGGCAATAGTTTTTGGGAATGAACACATACGGGTGTGATGGTTACATGTTCACATACTTTCAGCCATATAGTGTAGCTCAGGTAGCAGCCAAACATCTAGCCAACATAACGTATCTTACTAACTAGGAAGATGTTATGAGAATGTCTTTTTTATTTTTTAACTGTTTATTTATTTCCTGCTTTCTACGGTCACTGACTGTAAATTGGCCCAGCGTTTCCTGGCGAAACAAGACTGGCCTATGAGAATGGAATGAACGTATAACAAAGAGACGATGTTGTGGTGACGACTTTGTAATTAGCCAATATTTCTGATGGTTGTTAAGGTGTAAATTGTACACATTGTTCTTAACTTAAGTGTGCATGTCTGTGGCATTACATATTACCTCCACTATCTCATACCATTGTCGTGAGCAGGTCTGTTGAGAATATCTGCGAGGCTATGATTGATTTATTGTAGTCACATTTCTGGGATTCAAATAAAAAAAATAGATTTAGACGTTCCCTAAAAACAATTTCTACCAGTCGCTGTAAGCTTTACTTTCTTGTAGCTCATAGCTGCAGTGCAAAACTAAAGATGCTGAGCATTACAAACCTCAAACACTAAATGTCGTGCGTCATCTACTACACTTAGAATTTTGCGAAGTTCTCTTTTTTGGCTGAAACACTGCTTTAAGCATCGTTGAAGAAGCATTTCTGATCTATTTCATTTTTATGCTGTCAATAAGAGCGTCTGTATATGAAGTGGGAAAATAAGACATGACTGATAGACTCGTTTACTGTTTGTATTTGATTCACTTTTGTGTTGTGTTGTATCTTTATTGTGTCATTCAGCAACATTCTACATGTGACCAGATGTATATACAGTTACCTTTGTTAGTCTTCATACATGGAATGATGATAATAATTAAATATTATTGTCATGTGCTGATGTGAACGTGCATTTTAAACAAAGCAGCTAGAGTTTCTCAGGCTTTGGGTGTGGATGAATCTTTGAGAGGCTTGCTGTTTTTTCCATCTATGAGCACAGGCTGCAACTTCAACCATACAAATATGAATTTAAACATAATAAAGTAGAGAAACAGCATTATCTTATCCTGTGTTTCATTTTTACAGCATATGTTGAACTGTTTCACCGTCCTAGTTAAATTTGGAGTTCTGTACAAACAAGGGCTGACTCATCTACTCTCTCTGGCTAGTTTCAACTGTAACATCACAATCAAATTACTTTATAACCTGTGTAGCCGTGTGACGTTTTCTGCCTATGTGGCAGCTGTATGCTTGGTTATATTATGGAGAAATATTTTACATTTACATTTACGGCATCTGGCAGACGTCCTTATCCAGAGCGACTTGCATAAGTCTCTATCAGTAAATATATTCAGATACTGGTTCACTAGGACCTGGGCTACGAATACCATCACACTAAAAACTTTGTTGGTAAGTAATACAGAAAGGTGTATTTATTCTTTTCTTAAAAAAAAAAAAAAAAAAGTGCTAGTTCAAGTACTTCTGAAAGAGGTAGGTCTTTAGTCGTCGTTTGAAGACACCCGGTCACTCAGCTGGTCAAACATCTAAGGGAAGTTCATTCCACCACCTAGGTGCCAAAACAGTGAAGAGTTCAGATGCATGTCTTTCTTGTACCTTGAGAGATGGTCTAACAAGTCGAGCAGTGGATCGGAGAGAGCACAATTTTTGCTAAAGTCTTGAAAATTCTGCCTTTAAACTTATTTATAATATAACAATTTTCTAGGAAACTAGCTAGCTGATACTTGTGACTAGCTCTGTAAGTGCTAGCTAGTTAACACAACATTGAGTCTGCTGTTTACGTTGCTGCTGTAACACTAAATGTTTAACACTGATAGTACAGATTAGGTCAACTGGCTACTCTAAATTGCCCATAGGTGTGAATGCGAGCGTGTGTGGCTGTTTGTCTGTGTTG
>JAQQZR010003003.1:0-14023 GCA_030068235.1 Notoglanidium macrostoma
CAGAAAGGCACCCTGGGTGACCCGGGGATCGAACCCAGGACCTTCTTGCTGTGAGGCGACAGTGCTAACCACCACACAACCGTGCCGACCCTAAAATAAAATTATATTAAATTAAATTTAAATATGGAGTCAGCTAGCCATTTGAGTTAAAAAAAAAAAGATCATTGTAAAGAGGACATTTGTGGCCGATTTCAGGTTATAAGAAATGCATTGATTTGAAAATGAGCTGCTCTTTTTTCAACGCAACATCAGAGTGTGGAAGTCACTACTGCAGATTTATTCCGCGTTTCCTATTCCTATATTTTCACTTCTGTGAAAAGATTAAATGCAAATCTACCTTAAGAAATGGGAAAGGCAGAAATCAGGTCCAGCTCACAGGGACCATGTTGCTTCAGCTCGGCCTGGGAGCATTTCAAGGTCAGCCTCGGCGTCTACCATCCACTGAGCCATCAATTATCGAACAGTGGGCAGGTCACAGGCTGTAGTAAAACTCTCTCTCTCTCTCTCTCTCTCTCTCTCTCTATTTTTGTAGCGCACTCCCACTCTCTCCCTCAGTGTCGATTCCATTTCTCTACTCTCTGCTGATTTCAGTGTGCTTGTCAGGGCAGAAATAGCCCTGCTAAATGGCACTGATGGATGCAGAGCTCAGATGTGACTAAAGGACAAGCGGGAAAAGACAACCTGGTGTGTATTAGGTGGTTTGGAAAAGTGTAGGTTGCACATTCTGATGTTGTACTGCTTGTAAGTGTCCTACATGGAGTGTATACCTTTACATGTGTTTCTCCTAGGCTACGTTCACACTGCCATGCTGAAGTAGCTCAAATCTGATTTTTTTGCCTTAATGTGATGCAGATCTGATCTTTTCAAATCAAAATATGAGTCACTTTCTTATATGGCCCTAAATCCGATACATATCTGATTTGTGGCTATGCGACCTGAATGAGAACGCTCAGATCGGGATTCATGCGGCTTTGTGCCTATACGCATGCGCTGAACTTGTCATCAGCCAACACGGTGTTCTGTAGATTTATGTTACATGTTGATATGCTACATTGCGGTTGCATGTTAAACTAAATTTAAATTTAAAGTTAAGGTTTTGGGGTTATCTTTAAGCTTTCACTGCTAGGGTTGAGGTTAGGCCGCGGCTAAAATCGAGTTCATTCTCCGATATTGGCAGCATTTATTCACGCTACGGTGGCATTTTTGCCAAGCTAGCACAAATCGTTATAACACCGGCAGTGCAGCGAAGCAACAGTGGAGCAGAGCTATAACTGATGAACTGTTTTCTGTCCTCCAGAGCAAAATGCTTTAGCTACTAGCGCATTCATTTCATCTTTTTTAATACCATGCGTCGTCTCACAAATATGCGTTTGTTGTTGATTACGCAGATGACTCCTGAAAAATCATATCACTGTGCGCATGCGTTTCAGAGGACAGGCACGTTCTCATTAAAGTCAGATACAGGTCACTTGTAATTATGAACGTGAACCCTCAAAACAGGCAAGGCCGATCTGAGCAAACAAATCGGAATTGCGCAATGAGGCTTGCAGTGTGAACGTAGCCCTATATATATATATATATATATATATTTTTTTTTTTTTTTTTTTTACATATTTAAAATGTAGAATATTTACATTTTATACAATAATACATATTTTCTTTGTAGAAACTTTAATCCTAATGTTATTGTCATGCATCGTTGGTAATACAATGAGAATTCAAACTGCATTTAAACACTGACAACTCAACTATCAAGGAGTTGTTTACTTGTAAAGAATAATACACTTGGGGACGTGCTGTTATGAGAAAACAATCAACAACGCAGTGGTGATGCAGTCTGATGAGAAGTTATTTTCCTATAATAATGTCCCAAAGTGTTTTATTGCTCTTATACCACAGTAATTTGCATATGATTACACTTACTTATTCATTGCAGACCTGCATAATAATAAGTGTTTAATGCTAAACTTAACTCCATTTAATGTTATTTCACTCACAAAAGTAGTTAGTTCCATTTACATTACTAGAAGGGCTGAACTCCTCCAAGGACAACAGTCGACTCCGCTACGATACGCAAATCTGCAACGGCAAGATATTTCCAATGGCGACATTGTAATTCTACACTGGCTATGTTTTGTCACCATTGAACTGTACTGCCATCTACTGGTATTTAAGATGTGTGGTATTGTTAAGTCCAGACTTCTGCCAAGCCCAAATGCTGTACCTCACAACACTAGCGAGAGAGAAACTAATTTGGTGGAGCCGCCCTTTGACTTGAAATTTAATAGGTTCCTCCTTGGCCCATGCTACACCGTGCCACCAAGCGTCATGGAAATCTGTTTGGATGGGTTTAGAGACAGACAGGCAAACAAGCCGTGCCGAAAACATCATCTTGGTGGAGGTACAAATTTAGGCATTCCTGTAAGAGCATAAGAGCTCTCAGCCTCCTGCACAGTCGATGACAGATCACTGATCCAATCAGAGAAATCCGCTGAGAGAGAAACGCTCTTCTTCGTCAGTTCCCTCTGCTGCAACTCAATACCACAGCTCCATTTTTTGCTTTCAGACACAACAAGGAACAGGATCTGTACAAGTGTGTAAAGCACACACACCCCCACACAACTTCAGGATTATTCCGTTACAGTCCCCAGTGTCAGAGCTGTTATCATCTCTGGGCCTAGAGTAATGAGGCAGGGGAAGATCACGGCTAAATTTGGCTTCCTCTCTTTCTCAGGCTAACTTCTCCAGCAGACACACAGCACCTGTGAACATTACTGCTTTAAATAAACCAATAAATCCCACCATCATCAGGAACACTGCGGCTGACTTAACACGGTGCATAATATTAGAAAGATACATTACTTTCTTATTACCACTTTAACGGCTTCATATATGACTGCGACTGTCAGCCATATTATCACTTCGGGGCCGAGTTTATCTTAATGTCAGATTAAATCGGATTAGGAGATGCAATCCATTTTATGGCTGAATTCTCAAATCTGATTGGGCAGAAGGTATGCGCTATTTTTAAATACTGTTTATCATTACTACACCATAAGTGATCATATGACCGAACTGCCTTTCGACAATTTTAAATCTAATATAAAATGTTAGGAAAATCAATTAGGTGGAAAAATTAATTAGGTTAGTCGGCAGCAGGTGAGTAACATGATTGTGTACCAAAAAAAAAACATCTCAGAGAGGCAGATTCTCTCAGAAGCAAAGTTCACCACTGTATGAAAGACTGCATGGGTAAATAGTGCAACAGTATTAGAATAACATTCCTCAATGAAAAATTGCAAAGTACCCAATACTATGAAGGATTTCATCATATATTGTACATAATTTTATTAAAACATTCAGAGACTCCGGAGAAATCTCTGTATGCAAGGTACAAGGCCGAAAACCAATACTGGATGGCTGTGATCTTTGGGCCCTCAGGCATTAAAACCAGACATGATTCTGTAGTGGAAATCACTGCATGGACTGCGGAACACTTCTGAAAACCACAGTCTGTAAACATAGTTCATCAGCGCATTTACAAACGCAGGTTAAATCTCTTCCATGCAAAGAAGAAGCTGTATATAGACATGATCTAGAAATGCTGCCTCTTTCTCTGGACCCGAGCTCATTTAAGATGGACTGAGGTGAAGTGGAAAGCTGTCCTGTGGTCTGACGAATCAAAATTTGGAATTCCTTTTGGAAATCATGGATGCTGTATCCTCCGGAATAGGAGTTCAAAAGGCAGCATCCATGGTGGTATGTGTGTGCATTAGGGCACATGGCATGGGTAGCTTGCACATCTGGGAAGGCACCATTAATGCTGAACGATACATACAACTTTCGGAGCAACATATGCTGCCATCCAGACAACGTCTTTTTCAGGAAATGCCTTGCTATTTTCAGCAAGAGTTCAGGTGCTAAACTGGCCACCTGCAGTCCAGACCAGTCACGCACTGAAAACATCTGAAACGAAATATGATTCCGTTTATAATATTTGAAAAATACAACAAAAGAGACCTCAAACTGACGAGCGGCTGAAATCTGACAAGAATGGGAGAACATTTCACTATCAGAACTTCCAAAACAGTTCCCAATAGTTTATAGTGTTGTTAAAAGAAGAGGTGATGCAGCATAGTGGTAAACATGCCCCGGTCACAACTTTTTTGAAACGTGTTGCTGGCATCAAATTTAAAATGAGCAAAAAAAACAATAAGATTTCTCAGCTTCAACCTCTATGTTGTCTTTGTTTTATTGTCAATTAAATGTGGGCTTACATGATTTGCAAATCACCGCATTCTGTTTTTTATTTCATTTTACACAGCGTCTTAACTTTTTCGGAAATGGGGTTCTATATGAAATTTCTGCGCTGCTCTAGGTAATATATCCACCTACTCTAAAAGGGTAAGAGAGCTGTGAAATATAGGCACAATACTATACACAACACTAAAACATGCCACATATCAGCATTTTCATTTATGTCCATAAACAACCAATCATTTTACACCATTGACGGAATGCACCAATGTGATGGTATAGTACGAGAGAGAGAGAGAGAGAAAGAGAGAGAGAGCAAGCGCAAGAGAGCGCTGCTGACTCTGTGTGCCTGTCTCCTTCCTCTGCAGAAAATCTGAGCAGGAAGTGCTGAACCCCACAAACGTCCAAACCTCCATTAACAATGGAGCACCTTGAACTGCAGAAGCGTCACAAGACAGCCAGCTCGTTTAAAAAAAAAAAAAAAAGAAATAAAAAAAAAAAAAAAAAACACTCGTTCTGAGCGTCCGGAGAACTCAGAGAAAGCCGGAGAAAAATGCTGAACACAAAGAAATGTTTCCCAAAGCAAGTATATAAACCTCATATCCTGAGATTTACAGTGGATAAAAAGCTTTCCCTCAATTACATTACGACCAGCTACAGCCTTTCAACCTGGTGCCTGGATCAGGAGAAACTACATCATAGTGTGGGAATCTGATGTGAAAACAATATCTGACTGATATACTGTAGCAGGGAAAATAGACAAAATAGCAGGAGTAAGAGCAATAGTACAATTGTAAAAAAAAAAAAAAGGTCTTGCATAAGTTTATACAAAAACTGAACATCCTGCAGCAAGCCATTAAATCTGTTGAAAAACCAGCAGCACAATACACAAAATCATACAGATAAAACATCATAACGAAAAAAATAAGATGTGATCTCAGTGACTTTGATCTTGGCGTAGCTGTTGGTAGCAGACCAACCTTGTATGATTAGTTCAAAATCTACTGAGCTCCAGAAAAAACAGTCTGTAGATGTTACACACAATGGTGCACAAAACAAACCACAACCAGTGAGCAGCAGCTCTGTGGGCAGAAACACCTCGCTAATCAGACAGACGGAGAACAGGAAGAGGAGAAAGAGGAAAACGGCCAGACGGGAAGTCTACAGCAACTTAAATAACCATTCTTTACAACCCTGGTGAGCAGAAAAGCATCTCCGGACGCACAGCGCCAAACCGTGAGGTACTTCAATCGGGGACCACATTGGGTTCTACTCTTGTAAACCAAAAACAGGAATCAGAAGACTCACCAAAACTAAGCTGTTGAAGACTGAGAGAATATTACCTGGACTTTTTCCAATCTTCATCTGTCCTGTTGTGGGAATTTTAATCATGAAATAAACTCCAGCCCTATTCTTTTTTATTTTAACATTCAAAATACACACAAGTAAGGTGCTCATGAATCAAGGCCAGGTCTGGCACAAAGATCAGGAGCTCCCAATTAGCATTAGCATTAGCATGAGTGAAGGTGGATAGGATTAGAGTCTTGTTTTGAAGCTGCTACGGCTTAGCATTAGAAAGCCCGAATACCCATGATCCAGTTGATTTATTCTGGCCTTGTCGGTTATATTCAGCTTTCAAATAAAACCAAAGACAAAATGGAAATAAATGACTCAAATAAATAAAGACCAGAGCTCACATCCAGAGAATGCTAACTGTTTTATAGATTTTGTATTTTGTATCTAGTTATTTTATTATAATTAGAGTCCAAGATACAATGGCAAAAAAGCAAGTTATAGATAGAACGGTAGATGCATTGATTGCATTTCACTTGCCGCATACCTATTGTGGCTGATTCCAGTATTTTTGGTTTAATAGCACTAGCAGAGTATACATTTTTATAATAATTCTTTAACGGAGCCATGTTTGCGTAATAGCCTTTTAATGGCTGGAATCCAGCAGTACCATTGCTTTGGTTAATGTCAGAGGCAACATTGAGAGAACTCTTTATAGTCATCTGGATGATGGGTCTTCAAATTAAATTGGTCATTCCAAATGATGATTTTGTGATAGTTCATGTACAGCTAACATTTGTTCACATATCTTACAAACTGCAAATTTTACACCGTCCTCCAACATAGTAAAATATCTCCAAACAACAGACGTGTTTCCCACGAGTGTGTAGATTGTGTAGCTTTAAGCATCACTGGACACAAGGGAGCACGTGCATGGCCTGCCGGCAGGGGGAGAGGCAGGGGACACAAATGTGAGGATGGAAACCGAGTTAAGACAAGTGGACAAAATCGGTTCATAAAACCGGTGATATTTAGGCTGAACAGTTGGTCAGCGCTGATCAGGACAAAATCCAGCCTACTCTGATCACTGGCCGGTCAGCGAGTGCAACTTTAGTTATAACGTGGCCCATAATACGGGCCATAGCTTGTAGTGTCCTAAAATATAACTTCCTGCACAACTTTCAGTTCCTCTCTGCCCAGCTCCAAGCACCTTCATGAGTGCAGAGCTTAGACATTGACTGCTAAAAAAAGAATCTGTGCTAGTGTGTTGCTTGCAAACAGCTGCTGTAGTCAATGTAATCTAACAGATGCCTAGGGCAGCTTGTCAGCACTTAACTGCACTGCTGTAACAAACTACTGGATTCAATAATGGCTAGAAATTTATTAGTCAGTACAGTTGGGCTTTCCCTCTCAGTCGCTATATAGCACCATACAAAATAACCACACAAAATTAACTTAAAGTCATCAGCTAAGGTGCAACAATTTGCTTAGTAATGTCATGTTTCCTATTGCACAATAACCACACTGGTGATTTATTATGTCTTAGAAATTGATGTACATCTTAAGCCTGAAGTTAAGCATTTGGCTTATGACTGACATGTACAACCCTGTTGGACATTACTGTAGACAGATGGGTTAACGTTTAACATGGGAAACATGGCCGTAGTCAAACAAGTGCAAAGTCCATGCAAAAGCACAATTCTAATCAAACATCAGTATAATAACGTAGGGGTGTAACAATACATTGTGCCGCAAAAATGTAACGATGTGCATCAAGAAAACGTGTCATACCAGCATTCTATTAATTACGTATGTAATGTAATTGTATTGTTCGAACACCAGGGTCCCGAGACACAAGCCGTAGGGTTAAAATATATAGAGAGCTCACTGGTCATGTGGTCATGTTCTTCATGAAGTGTCTGCGAGATCATTTACACTCGTTAAGTGACCGGTAGCCTGATAGCTCTAGATTGCAAAGACCAACATGCATTATACTTTATATGGATACATAACCATGTTATAATGGTTAAAAAGAAATCTTCAGCAGTTTTTAAACATCTCTGCGCCTCAGTGCGCTATGGTGCTCAAGAAAGAGGCTGCAGAAACCGGCCATTTTAGCCGACTTTGGAGCTTCGTTTCTGCCTTTGTGCTCAGTATGTTTCAGTCAATCAGTCCCCAGGGCAAACACTTTGTTTATTCAATCAAACTTCTGGGAGAATTTTTTTATTTAGTCGTTCATTTTTAAAATATGGCAAACCTGTAGTACATTTTGATTTATTCAGTTTTATTCAGACAAAAATGCACATTATTTTGTATTATTATACAGAAACAAAAAGGAGCATTTTCCTTCAAAAGTTGTTCAAGGTTTCTGAGAACTGAATAAAATCGAATTGTGAACGCAGTACCGTCAAACAAATCGAATGAACACAGCTGGAACCATTATCCGTACAAAAAAAGTTCATCAGGGAACCTTTTTCCTCTAAGAGGGTATGATGCAGAAAGAGCTGTATAATAAGCTTAATAAGTTTGGTAAAAGACCTCTAAATGACTTCTACCTTAGTAATCCTTCCATTTGAAGCATCCTTTTCATGTTCAAGATAAAACACATGACCCTGTTCACGTTGCCAGTCTTGAACCTCACTTGAAGGGACTTAAGAAAACTGTGCACCGCAAGTTATTTATTTTCTACAAATATCAGATCATTTATTTACTGCTAGCTCCACGTTCAGGTGATTTTTGTGATTTCTTTATGTACTTAGCAAAGACTTATTTACATTTTTCCGTTGCTGCACTTCTGACAAATGAAAGTGTTTAATGAGTACAGATTCAGTCCCACACAACCCTTAAGCCAAATGCGTCTGTGCCTTTCAAATAGCAAATGAAACCAAAAGTACAAATTTCAAAGGGATTCACAATCGTTAGAGCCTTAAGACTGTACACTTAGAAAAAGCAAATAAAAACAGATGCAAGTTCAGAAGTACTGACCAAAACCAAACACGTTTGAACTGTTAAAAGAAACGATTAGATGCTTAAAAGCAATGCAGAAAGATAGATTGGGGGAAGAGGGAAGAAAAACAAAATGGAGGAATAAGCGTGTACATTGTGGCCTGATATGTCCTTTTTTTTCTTTATCTCAGATGATGCATCGGTGAAACAGAAAGAGAAAAGAGATGTCTGTATCGCAATGACACCGCCACGATTTCTGTTTCCCTTCTGCTTTTTTTCCTGTCACCATTGTCATTCATTGTTTGTTCAGCCTCATCACTTAGACCCTCTGGGTTCACTCGATCAACTTGCGGTCAATGACATGAAGTGCACTCAGAGTGTGCGTGTGTGTAGAAACAGAAACAGTGAGCAGATTTCCGTGCATGCTGCTGAGCTCAGTCTTAAAAGGGGAAGGTGGCAGGAAGAACAAAAGCACATGACTGTGTGTATTCACCGGTTCGCTTTTCCGTGTCCATGATCGCTGCCATTTTTGCTACCGCGAATCAGGTGATATTTATGCTTACAAGCCCGAAAGTCATACGACAACTGTAAGCCTGCACCCACACCTGGATTGGTTACAGCGCAATCAGGTCAGGAAGGCTATAAATCAGTAAACCACTGACACAGTTAAGTATTTACCTGGGCCACTATAATGAGCTTCATTAATCAGGAGGTTTGAGACATGACGGAAAATATTATTCTCTATACACACTGTATCCCTTGGACTCAAACTTCTCATGAAGTTTTAACCTATAATGGGCCGCGCTGTTATAGGAAAAGAATCCATCAACAGGACAAACAGGAAAATGTAAACTCCTCCATCCTGAAGACTTTCCTGTGGTGGAAAACATACTGATGTTACAGATCGTTGACACCTGAGACTCTATCTACACAATATAATACAAACATCTGACAGAAAGCTTTATCATATATATATATATATATATTAGCCTTAGATTAGAAGATTAATCCACACCTTCTGATTCAAGAATGAAACAGAGCTGAGGTATAATCAGTTAATAATGAATTGGGAAGGACCAAGAAAGATGGCATTTGGGTACTGCGTACTAGAACTCTGTCAAATACAAACACTACAAATAACATAGGCATTTCATTCTACCAAAAACTCAAATTTAGACATTTTACATTTAACTCAACCTCTTAAGGTCTACATATACCCAATATATAAAATGTTAACAAGCTGGTTGTAACCACCAGAGTAACATCAGAGCATGCAGAGCATACACCAGCATTTAAAACATTTAAATGGAAATGTACAATTTACATGGCCTCACTCCTGGTCAGGGTTGTGGTTAATCCAAAGCCCATCCTTGGAAACTCTAGGTGTGAGGCAAGAATACACCCTAACACCAGTCTACTGCAGCACACCATTCACACACTCATTCACACCTAGAAGCAATTCCAAGGCCTTTGCAGTGGTACTGATCCCATTATGGACTGAAATTTTACCTCCATATATTGAGATTATGTTGAGGCTAGAGGAATGCACCAGGACTAGGATCCCATGGTACAAAACTAAGAAGCACAAGAGGAAGGTTTTTACTTTCATGAAAGGCAAGAAAGCATTCAGTGAATGCTGAACATTCACCCAGGTAACTGCCAAGTCCGAGCCAGAGCGCTTGCAATGACTCTACAAATCTAGTTTGATTATATTTTTACGCAGTAGAACCAACTAAATTCCTTAGAAAATAGCAAAGGCAGGTACAAACAAAATTAATAACTGTGTAAGCAAGATTTAAAAAAAAAAAAGAAGAAAGAAAAAGAAAAAGTCTCACACGCACCTCTACTAGTTGAGACCAATCATGAACTGGAGTGATGTAGCTGAGGTTGAGGAATTGTCAGAGCCAGAATTCACACATCATGCTGACAGTGCTGGTATTTCTACTTCTGTTTTTGTAATCAGTGTTTCCAGTTTTTCTAGAGCTTAAATAAACTAAATAGCAAAACACCTAAATGGAAATCGCCAATTTCTAAATCATCAAATTGATTATTGAGATACTGGCCTGAGGAATAGCGAGGCCAGTCAACCAAGATAATCCATCAAAAGGCTAATTACAGCAGCAAGCCTGCTGCCATGAATGTCCCATTGGGCACAGGAAAGATGGTGTAAAGGGAGAGAGGGAAATGGGGATCTGGCCCTGGGAGTATTGCAAAATGTTGAGCATTTTCATGATGGCTTCCATTCCATTCCATTCCATTCCATTCCATTTGTTTATTTGGAAGAGATGGAATACAATCCAGGCACAGAACTTAGGAGTTGATGTTTATGGGTCTTGCTCAAGACGCTAACACTGGCTCTCTGGTAAGACATTCGAACTTGGAACCTTCTGGTCACTAGTATAGGACTTGAACCATGGAGCCACCACTGACCCAAAGCCATTAATCTGACAACATTGTTGAGCCATTGGTTACACTTTGGTTAGTACCATGTACCTGACCTGTACTGACCCGACCAGCCAGTGATTACCATATGTCCAACTAGGTAAAAAATGAACACCTTCCCAATTCCACAGGGTTCATGTGAGTGACAGCACCAGTTGATGTTTAGGGAAAACTAAATAATCTGGTTGTAACTTGAAGCATTTTGCTCCTCACATGGTACATCAAAATAAGTGTTTCCACCTTAATAACCTGGTAAGTGTAAGGTATCCCCAGGGCAGATGTACAGATGATACTGTGGGGATTTGCAGCAACAAAGGTCCTGGAGGCATATATCTGAATCTTACTAAGAATATACAGGACCTCGGTTA
The DNA here is from genome assembly GCA_030068235.1 of Notoglanidium macrostoma. Lineage (NCBI taxonomy): Eukaryota > Metazoa > Chordata > Actinopteri > Siluriformes > Auchenoglanididae > Notoglanidium > Notoglanidium macrostoma. The sequence continues at coordinate 11,307 of JAQQZR010003003.1, forward strand.
TCAACAACAGGAAGATGAAGGCACCATTGAGTCAAGCAGGTATAAAGGAGCTTTGGCCCAATATATGATGATGTTCAGCTGTAAAAGTGGGAGCAACAATAGAGGTAATGATTATGTTTCTTCCTAAAAGGCCAGTCATTTGAAGAGTTGACATTTTGCCAACTCATCTGATGAGCATACTCAAATGAGCCAAGACAAATATTTGAGATTTCAAGCAAATTTTGGTGCAAAATATTGTGAACCAAATGATAAGACTATGTGCTCAGATCAAACATTTCCTTCTAGACATCTGAAATGCAGGACTGATCCTAGAGAGAGTGAGGTGTTCGACAGGCCAGAGCTACAGATGGTACTGCAGAGATTTGCTGCAGCCAAGGTCCCAGACCATAAATATGAATGTTGCTAAGAATAACCAGGATCTTGGTAGGTAACCACAGGGAGATGAAAGTGACGTTGAATAAAGCAGGCTCACATCAGACTTTCACTAGTATGTGGCCTGCATATAAATGGCTTGCATTTTCTTATCCTTACAGGAGATAACACCTTGTGGTAGCGAGGACGGAAACATGAGGTTACCTCTGAAATTACACTTCACTGAGACAGTATGCGGTGGATGATGGGTATATCTGACTCCTGTCTTCTCCTCTAAATATTCAGCTTTAAACATTAAACCACCACATGCTTTCAAAGAGTCTTCTACTAATGCAGAAGGGAGTACCATATGCATGCCATTATCCAAGTGGGCCTGCTTGGACTAAAGGATTAAGGTCAATGAGTCATGAAGTAATAACGTGGGAGATTTAATGACAGAGAAATATATCTCTGCTGGTTAAAATCAACCGGTTGTGGAAAGATTTCTGTAAAACCTTTCTGAAGCGTGTTGCCAGAAAAAGAGAAACATTCCGTCAGGTTCAGTCTAACGAACTAAAGACACCGAGAAATAGGATATCCTTGGTTTCAGTAAAATCAGGAATCAACAAGAATTTTAAACTTCCTATTCACCGTTGCGTTCCTTCCTAAAAAAAGGAGGTCATGGGACAGGCCAATATTCAGCCAACTCATTTGGGGGAAAAAGAGATAACGTAACAGATAACAGCAATTTTTGGAACAAATCCACAATGGTTAAAAGCGTAATCCGGACTTGAGTACTTAAACAAGTAATTCATTACTGTGTAATTAATAAATGTGCACCAGGAGAGTCAGAGAGAGCCTGACAAATTACCACCTAGAGAAGAGAAACATGGCCAAAAGCAAGGTACATTGTCAATAAATTACAAAATGACATGGATTAGGACTACATTACATTAGGTAGTGCAACAGCATGAATCAGTGCTTTAACCCACACATGTACAGCACAGATTACTCCATTCTCCAAATAATTGGACTAAAATAGCTGCTCACAAAAAACAAACATGCTGACTCCGGTCTACTCTGCGGCATGAATGAAACAAAAGTGAGTGAATGAAGCTAACTACAACATGCCGAACCATCAAAAATGGTTTATTTGTTCTACTTTTATAACACAGCACTGTTGAATTCTCCGATCTGATTGGTCACTGGGTGTTGATTACATTTCTGCCACAGCAACTCGGATGGTAGTTCCAGCTGTATTCAAATCGCAGGTTTATATAAGGTGCACTATGTAGGATTTAGGGGGATCTATTAGCAGAAATGGAATATAATATTCACAAGTATGTATTTTTTTTAGTGCACAATTACCTGCAACTATGAATCATTGTGTTCATTAGCTTAGAACGAGCCCTTTATATCTACACAGGGAGCGGGTCGTCTTCCACCGGGCCATGTCACGGAGTGTCTTTCCACCACTGGAAATGTTTGCAATGTTAACAGTAAAGGTACAAATATATATTTCACTTTCACCACACATATGTGCGCGTTACGTGAGCGACATTCTTCATAGTCAATTGTATATCTTATGCACGTCTGGAGGATTGAAAGCGTCACTAAATGGCACGTCAGAGCGAAAACATCTCTTTACAAGCAGACGGACGCGTCGTTTTTCCACCACTGATGTAATCGAAAACTCTCACCATATATTCAGAAATATTTACTAATCTAGAAAATCCAGAAGAGCAGTACTCAAATCAGACATTTTAGTAGGTTAAAACGTTTTTTTAAACACTAATTGTAATAAAAAAAAAACATATTTAAAGGGTTAGTACTCAGTAATGGTCTAGAATAGTATACAAGTGGACGCCTTGAGACATGATGTTAGCGTGTTTATTGAGTCGTGAAACACATGATGGTGGTATATAATAACGGTGGTATTGCACCAAGTAGAAGTCACGTTCATTTCCGAGGATTTGAATAGCATATACAATCCACTCAGTAGCCAGCCATCTAAAATAAGTTTTAAAAAATGAAATACATTTTTTAAATGTACTCAGTCACATTAATTAATTTATATTTGTAAAAATAAATAAATAAATAAATAAATAAAAAATCATCTATCAAGTCACATTCATAAATTACATACTAATACTGATGTATTAATAAAATGAAAATAGTAATATATATGCAAAATATATTATATAAAATCTAAATTATGCAACAAGAACAAAAAAAGGAGACTGATATACAAAGGCTATTATTATATTACGCAACACAGCATGTCAGTGTTTACTTTTTTTATTAAATATATATAAATGATCACATTAAAACATTTATAATTGCATACTAATATAGAATTCATATTT